>OY744536.1:93770175-93780175 GCA_963556195.1 Sepiola atlantica | reverse complement strand
TATATATATATATATGTATGTATATAAATAGTGTGTTAGAGTGAAATAACTTCCAGAAAGAAATCCCAGTATGAGAACTCAATGTAATAAACAGAGTCAGAATAACATAAAGTGACATTGAATAACATAATTACCGGTGCGATAATTTATTTCGACTCTCAAGCCTTTTCAAGCACCCAAATGAGGGGATTACATGCTGCACACATGTAATCGCCTCGTCTAAGTGCTTAAAAATGCCGGAAGGTCGAACTAAATTGATTAAGTAACTCTTTATTATTAAGTGCTCGTAATTTATTACTGAAATATATGATTTACAAGCAATTGATGTGATGAGGAATTGTATAGAATAGTGGGTTATTTAAACTTCGATATGGGTCTATTTCTGAAGCGGCCTGGAAGCCGCATCAACCAATTTTACAGGAAACTTCTTTTTTATTTACTTTTTTTTTTACTAATGAGCAACACTTACTAACATCACTCGACATTAGGGTAAACAGGACGGATAGATTGACAGATGAATCGTTATAAAGATTATGAATCTATTAAAAACAGCAGCAGCCCCAGAAACCAGACTTTGTCCCTATTGTCAAAATAAGTGCTAGTCGAATTTGTGGACGAAAGGAAGAGTCACACATAATTCCTAACACTTTCTCGCCTCCATTCATGCCTTCTAAGAATTATACTTCAGGAATAAATAACAAGTATAACTTACAGGTAAGGCGCGTTAATTTTTAATCACCTGTATATATATATATATATATATATATATATATATATATATATATATATATATATATATATATAATAAGTAAAGGATGAAAATGAACATCGGACAAAATACAATATCTATTACGCCATCAGTTGATCAAGACAAGGGCTTTTACATACCAGAAATGTTATTATTCCTTCCTTTACGTCATGGTCATATATTTATTGTCATTTTCCTTATATATATATATATATATATATATATATATATATATATATATATATATATATATATATATATATATATATATACAGTAAACTGACCATATTTCTAAAAAAAAAAGAAATCATAGTGAAGGAGAACCTCCTGAAACCATATATGAAGCCGACATAACAGTGCCCGAAAAAACACAATTGATCACGGACGTTTAGACTGATTGTCGAATACGTATCATCGACTGGTATGAGAAAAACTAACTTAAGCTGTGACAGGTAATACATAAGAAATATATATGTATATATATATATATATATATATATATATATATATATATATATATATGTGTGTGTGTGTGTGTGCTTCTATACGGCTTATATTATGATGGTGCTCTGGCCGAAAGGCATTAAACTCACGTCTATTTTAAACTATTGCAAAGATGACCTTCTGGGATGACCTTATGTGACAAAAGAATAACACGGATTAGTGTTTTTATTTCTCACCAATAAACGTGTATTTATTTTACTAAAATCATAGGATTCTGAATGAATTAAAATCGAAACATTTCTTTTAAACATTGGTTAAAAAGAGAACACATATGTTGCCAAATGCAAAAAGCACATATTCAAACTATTGTAAGGCGAATCAAGAAATTAAAAGCAAAGTAAGACAAGCCTAAACTGCATAAAATTAATTATCTATCTCTTACTCTCTCTCTCCTATTCTCCCTCTCTCTATCTGCCTCTCTCTATATATACATATACATATATATGTATATATATATATATATATATATATATATATATATATATATATATATATATATATATATATATGTATATGTATATATATATAGATAGAGAGAGAGAGAGATTATGTAAATATTTTTAAGTATTAAAGTGTGTTGTACCTACAGACTTAATCATTTCGGCTTGTTTACACTAATCAGTTCAAGAGTGGCGGTTGCAGGCGGTTACATGGGGGTTTGAATCACGCCCAATAATCACTTCTTTATTTATTTTTCAAAAAAAATTGGAACTGTATTTTATGTATCCTCTATCAATGTGCCCTTTGTTTTCATGATGTTCTTGGATACGATCTTCGAACTATTGAAGAGTATCACGTAAGACACATTCAATATATGTAGTTATATACATTTATATATATTTGGTTGTTCATATGTAGACACAACGTAAAGTTATATAGATTTTAAAATAAAGTAAAACAGAAGTAATTATTAGTATTTGCATCTATTTGATTATGTATACATGCTCTGTAGTTAAAATTTAAAAATAATCTAGCATTTACCGTGAAAGTTTGACTATATATATATATATATATATATATATATATATATATATATATATATATATATATATATATATATAGTAAGCAATGAAAATATATATGGCAATCAAGCTACACAGAAGCTCCCGTGTTTCATCCCCGGGGGGAATCGTCAGCCTAAATGGGGATGAAACACGGGAGCCTCTGTGTAGCTTGATTGCCATGTATATTTTCATTGCTTACTACCTAGCTCTACTTACGTATCGAGCACTTTTGAAGTAAATACTGAAAACTGACACATAAAAAATTATATCTCCTTATAATATTTTATGTGGATACATGAAGTACTAATATATATATATATATATATATATATATATATATATATATATATATATATATACATTTGTGTAATTAGGCAGCATTCCTTCTCCTATGAATGTTTTGTTATACAGTAGCGCCAGCTTCTGTTTATTTATTTTTTCATTCGTTTTTTTTGGATTCGTCGCACAACCGATTTGGTATTGTCGTCCATATTGTTTAAAAATCGCCATATTTTCGCGAACGTTTTCGATCGACGTCGGTCATCTTCAGATGGATGAATAAGGATGCAAAATAAAAGATTGGTGAATTTATTAAGAAGACGTTTTAAATAAACTTTCAATACCACTTCAACAACACTTCAACATACCTTCATAACGAGCATGGTTGATACTAGGTTTATTTACTTGAATAAACAACGCATCCATTATAGGGAGACCAATACTGCAATATGAGATCCCAAGAATGGCTTAATAAATTCCCCAATATTTTATTTTGCATACTCGTTCATCCGTCTGAAGATGACCGACATTGGCGAAAACGTTCGCGAAAATATGGCGACGTTTTATACAACATGGACGGCAATACCAAATCGGTCGTGCGACGAATCAGAAAAATGAATCAAAAAATAAATAAACAGAAGCTGTCGCTACTGTTTAACCAAACATATATTTATATATATATATATACATATGTGTTTTTTATACTGAAATTGAACTTATCTAGTAGAGAGTAACGCTTAAGTTAATCTCTTAAAATCAATATTTATGAGGCTTTTATTTCCATAATATGTTCCATTACTCGGGCCTGCATCACATTATTCGGTCAATAAACTACCAGAGAGCGTCACTAATGCATATTTGATTACAATATGATATGAGACTAAGCATTGCAAACAATATATTTCCATTGAACTTGTAGAAATGTGTTGAACAATAAAAGTAGATGCACTTGTTCAACTCGTGTTTCAAGACAAATATTGATGAACAATTACAGTCGAGTGTCCTATTGGAGTAGAGTGTAATTACGTTCAAATCAAAGTATAAATAAAGAGATAAGTACGAATATCTTATTTGCTTCAATGCTTACATAAAACAAGATCATAACTCAGTCGTGAAATTGCATAACTCCGACCGACAACGTAAGGATTAGCCAATGTTTTATCCAAGCCTTACTTTTCCATATTGTATACCCGCAGATACACTACGGAAACTTTTATAACCTCGAAATTGAGGTTATAATAAATAATAACTTGTAAATAAATGAACTATCAAGATAAACGCTTGACAGATTTATTAAAACTGAACACAGAATGAATTGATTTGCCGCTGTAGGCGATTGACATATTAACAGTCTGATCTGTGCTCTGTGTTTAGTTTTCTCTCTGGGCAGAAGACCATTTCCAAGGGCGATAACTCTTAACTCCCGAAATGGTTCAAGGGAGGTAATTCGTTTTCGTTAGCTGTCCTAACAGAAACGGTGATAATTTTAAAGAAATATTTATATGAACAGGATTAAGTGTGAATAGTGTTTATTGTTATCAAAAAGAATTAGATGTATACACCCACTTTCGAAACATCGGAAGTTGACAGTCTGTCAATTACCAACAATATGATATAAGATGAAATATTAAATCAGCTAAAATATGGGCCAAGTAGCGTGTTCCAACGAACAAGCCTAATTGTTCAATAAAAATGCGGCCTTCATCTTTTCCGTAACATTGACTTTATATTTAATGTAGATATCCTAAAATTATATAATTTCAAAGTTAAACTGCGGTTGATATGTTCAACTTTGTTTGGTGTCATTTGGTCTAGTGAGATTAACTGTAAGCTAAGGAGAGTAGAAAGTGGATCTTAGGTTTATATCAGGCAAGCTCGTAACTCGCTTTCGATATTTTGTGCTTAATACGTCACATTCCATGAGCGATATTTCTGACAAATGAGGAAGAATTGCTGTGTTCTACGTAGGTATATATCGATCTAACACTTATCGTTTGCTAGTTTTTAACCTTGAAGTATTATGTTTTGCTCTTTACATCAAGCGGCTTCATGCCTTGTCTGGGGCGATCTCCATGAAAAAAGCTGTACACGAACGAATACAGACGTAGTTGCAAGCATAACCTACTTGGTGGGGGTTATCAGTTACTCTTAGCGACAAATAAAGTCAGCTGCGAAAGGTAGGCTACCATAAAAGTTACGTTTGATGTCCGGTTTTGTTTGACTAATAAAAGTGGTATTTCCCTCACCAGACGACAGCTATCTCACTGAAAAGTAAAACTAACAACGGAAAACCGGTATAATAAACATTACAAAATGCATATTATTCGTAATTGTGTTACATTATCGTTGTACGTGAAGTGTAACACGGTGTAGCTGTACCGTGATCACGTTTCTAGAAACGTTCTTATCTTTCTTTCTCGCACGGCGCTCCCAGCTCCCCGAGGATGTACAATACTCACATGAACAGGTAAATAGCGTCGTTATATGTTTGCTGTGTTTAGGGCGTCATTAATTCACTCGAGAAGATTAATTAATCGACTTGGGATCCGTCGTGCTGAAATGTGAACGATTGTAATAAAGAAGCGAACATTCATCTCATATAAATGTATATAAGTTAATTTTACATAAAAAACAACATATAAAACCAGAAATCGATATTTCACGCAAGTCCGTAGTGTATGAAGAATAACACCTTACTATATTCTAACTTTCTATGTCACAGCGGCTCGGGAAATAGATATGCGCTAAAAATATCAGCAACAAAAAAGAGATAAAACAAGAATACACATAAAAATAGAAAAGACAGAGAGAAAACTACACTTTCTCATCTTCTCAGATCAACATATCTTAAGCCACTGTTAACACGACATCCGTAATCCCCAGTTGTTTATAGTTGAGCTGTCATCCTGATCGAGTCGGGCGACCCACGACCATATACGAATTTTGAATCGCAGTCGGTTGGCGCAATGTTCTAATGCAACAATATAAATGTCTCGATTTACTTATCTCCCAACGAGAGCAAAGAAAGTTAGATACACGTATGGAAAAACGTAGCTCCTCCAAAAGGGACGCTCACCCTTGTGTCACAATTCTTTACAGGAAAACAGTGTACTTAGACGAGATGTATTTCGTTATCGTCTCATCGAAAAGCTGAATTATCAAATATTTTACTGATAAAAACCATGATAAAAATGAAATTTTGTTTCGGTAATTATTTGATAATGTGTAGTATTTTGATTATTCAGACGATAGTTTTCACCTTTGTTATTATTCTCACAAAGTTTAGGCTGATGTAATCTCCGACTTCATATACCTGTTGCGCAACGGATAAAGTGCTAATTAAAAATCAGTTCTAAGTGACACTTTTCTGATGGTTTTACGTTTAATCCCCCGTATAGAAGAGACTAAGAATATAATAAGAAAATTTTTAAGAAGTCTCCCAATCATGGCTGACGAATCGAGAATAATCTATAATCTACCGCCGTGTATTAAATTAAAATTTCCGTTTGAAATTGCGTACAGATTCCCGATTGCAATATACATAATCCCCAAATCGGAATAACGCAGATAAACGAAAACGGCAAAAGATGGTGAAAATATTATCAGAGATGAGAACAGTAGTTACATTTCTTTTAAATAATACAAGGTGTAGTTTAATTCATCTTTTTTATCATTATTTTAGTTTGCTTGCTTTGTTTTACAGCATATCAATACTTTTTTTACAGCCTATCAATACTTTTTTTACAGCCTATCAATACTTTTTTTACAGCATATCAATACTTTCAGGATAATTTACAGCTGAATCCGGTCATTTTGGTAAAGTGGTTATGCTTCAAGTTCTTTATATCTTCAAATGTTTATTCATAGTGTTTGGTTTAGTTGTTCTTTTTTAGTACATATCATGTCTTTTCGGTTTATTTTATCCTAAATCCGGTCATTTTGGTAAGAGTTTTGCGGAAGAGGGCGATGGGGAGAGAGGGAAATGGAAATAAACGGAATGTGTTTTTAAAGATTTTATTTTGGGTTTTACAGAACATGATTGAGTGTTGAAAAGAGAAAATAAAACAATAAAACACCCATGATTGGTGCACTTTGGGGCCGGACGCCTGTATCTTCAGGCAGCATGATCTTTTCGTAAAGTGTTGTTTAGATGAGCACAATCCATACCAGGTACATCATTAGTAGTAATACTTGACAGAAGTTAAGAGGATGTACAGGTTAGCATGTATATTGATATAACATAGAATGTTGTAGGTATAATGTCACCTCTTTTTTTCTTTTAATGACAAATATATAGTGTAAACTACAGAATATGATCAAATTATACTTAACGTAAAGAAGCACCTTCAGAAAGTTTGCTATTGTGGAGTTTATAGAGTGTGGTTTTGACAGACAATAACAACTTGCCTGCAATCCCCCAGACTTTTGAAGAGCATAGTGCATTTTTTGTTCAAAATAAATATTTCAAAGTGTAGTATATGGTGTGTTGTTTTTTTACTCGGAGGAATATCATTTATTTTTGACTGCGTCGATTTTGTCCCATCCAGAATACCGATTTCTAAGGGCTTGAAATCACCCACATCACAAACCGATCGTATGTGTGAAATACACCACGTTACGAAACAAATACATCCCCAGCATCACCTCCGCGCATTACATGGGAGAAACCACAAGTATTGTTCATTAGTTACTGACGTTATTCACATCATTAGTGAGCGACTAAAGTACTCGGGCATGTCCGATTAAAATCATATCCAATATTTTGTGAAAGGTATGAAAACACACCCCTTAACGGTCAGATTAAAACAAGAACAGGTAAGTGTTAATTTGAGATAAAACCACAAGGAAAAAAGTAACAATCAATCAGACTTATATATATATATATATATATATATATATATATATATATATATATATATATATATATATATATGTAAATGTTTTGAAATAAGTCTACATTATCTTGAGAGAAACTATATTTTAACAGAAGACGCCATATTTGCATTCAATTTTTATCTTATTACGAAATGAAGTTAAAAAACCCTATGAAATAAATTTTAATAAATGAACAAAAAAATGATATCATTAAAAGAATCGGTTGATGTTTATATTTGACACTGCTCAGTTTGACGCCAAAAGCCGACGGCCAAACAAATTGCAAAAAAAATGTTGTTTCTAAAGAAAAGAAAAAAAGTGAAATAAATTAAATGCTGCGAATGAGAACAGATTGTGCGCTGGCGAACGGAAAGGGCGAGGGAGTTTCTCACGTGATGGTTGGCGTGTTTCGAAGAGTCTACTTTAGATAGTTCTCGCTTAAAATAATTATGAAACGGGAAATCAATAAAGAACTATCATTATATATATATATATATATATATATATATATATATATATATATATATATATATAGAGAGAGAGAGAGAGAGAGAGAGAGATGGGAAGAGAGAGAGAGAAGGAATGCTTCTATCTTACTCTATACATACGTAAGTACGTAGTTTTACTTTTATGTATATAATAAAATGTGACATATTCTATGGATATATGTAAATAATTAAAGGCAGATTTAGACAACAGGCCATAATCAACAATATATGATAGTGATATATATATATATATATATATATATATATATATATATATAAATTAAACACGTTCACTTATAGTAATAGAATGCACTTAAAGCTAATATTTTTCAAAAGTGCTTTTTACTATAAAGAGATGTACAATTATTTATTATTTTAAGATTAATAACGACCTACGCAAATGCAATTACATTTCAGCAACCATGCACTACGTCGGAGTCAAAATATAATAATGACAAATATTCATTGTTCGTATTGTCGAAGTATAATATTGATGAAAGATATTTGAATTTGGGTAGGCCGTTTTATATGTTTATATATATATATATATATATATATATATATATATATATATATATAGTGAATGCTTTTATTCGAAATTGTACAAGGTCTGCTACACTGGCATGTCGATGTTATCGATCTACAGCTATCGAGAGCTGAGGTCTCATCAGGGAGAAAGTTTTTCCTTGATCTTGATTCTTTCTGGACTTCACCGACCGGGTCGGATCAAGGAAAAACTTTCTGCATGATCGGACCTCAGCTCTCGATAGCTGTAGATCGATTACATCGACATGCCAGTGTAGCAGACCTTGTACATGTTCGAATAAAAGCATTCGCAATACAGCTCTATATCTTTATTGAGCACTCTTTTGTAAGCCCGGTTTGATTCTCTTTGGATTTCTACCCTGTGGATTTTTACTCTACCTGGATTACTATTTCTATTTCTCCAACAAATACGGACGTCCACCCAGCAGTGGCCATTATTTCATTTTATTTTTCCTCCCAATATGTCTACCCTACATGTATCTGTACTTGCATGACATTTTTTTCTCTATTTTATCATCCTGATGAAGTCTTATAAATAAAGACGAAACGTTGATGTACACATAAAAAACATCCATTTTTTGGTTTTCCTCTTTCATTTTCCCATATATATATATATATATATATATATATATATATATATATATATATATATATATATATAAACCGACCAAGACGAGCAAAATCCGAATTTATACAAATAATTAATCTCCAAAATCTTCATAATACTGAGTTCGGCATTCGACTTAGACAGGTTGACCCGTAAGAGCAAGTTTCTAAGGAATATGAGATTTACAGACAGTCCAGAGTCGCATGTATACTCCGGTCAGAGGAAATGACGATGTTTGTTTTTGAAGAGTATCCTTCAGCAGGAGGGGGTCGTCCGCACAAATACAGCGCCGGTATTTCTAAATGGTCAGCCATATGTAACTGACAAGTCGCAACGTCGCATCGTTTCGGTGATTTAAAGAAAACCCGCGTGTCAACGTGATTATGCTCTATTAGCCAACCAATTTCGAGAAATATGTGTTTATTTTTTTTGTGGGTTTGTTTGCCAGTTAAACCATATACCCATGCCTCTTCACGCTACCGAGATCTGATGAAACATGATTCATTTTTTTCCGATATTATGTTAAACATTACCGTGCTTTTTGTTTTGATGCTTGCGTTTAGCATAGAATACCACTAAACAAACGATTTATTTAATCTCTCACACTGTTTAAGTGATATTACATGTTTGGTTATTAGCTGAAAAATAATAGATACATATACAGATACAACGATACGATCAATGTGGATAATTATATTCTCTTCTTTTTGTGCAGAGATCTCGTAAGGTAATCGCCAACCTGGCAATGTTTACATTGAGTTTAGATTAAGATTTCGCTTACGTTCAGCAGGTGCAATACAATAGCGCAATGGTTAGAAGCGCCGACTGTCAGCTTAACAGTCGAGTTTCGATCAATGACTTGTCTAGACGCACTTAAGACCTGTGATACAGCGAAACAGTATGTATATATATATATATATATATATATATATATATATATATATATATA
>OY744536.1:93762675-93765175 GCA_963556195.1 Sepiola atlantica | reverse complement strand
ATATATATATATATATATATATACATATATATATATATATATATATATATATATATATTGGGTAAGGCATGAAAATGAAATGCCGTGGTAGACAAAATGTGTGAAAAATGACAAACAGAAAACAGGTTCAAGTGCAGGACGAAAACAAAAACAAGAGATGTGACCGGTTTCGTTCGTGTTAGCGAACGTCTTCAGAAAAAGTGAAGATTTGGAAATAATTTATTTTGAAGGAACACACATGGGAGAAGGAACAGATGCTCCGATTGGACCATATGAGAAGACTTTTAGTGACATTGAAATATGACAAGTGGGTGACACATTCTTCTTTATTTCGTATTATACTTTTTATATGTTTTTTATTTATTTACAATGTCACTTTCACACCTACTGAGCTAGTATAGGGTAGGCGGTAGGCGAAGGAGTAAAGGCGATAAGAGGGAAGAAGACAGAGGGACTAGCTAGGATAAACACACATAGGAGTGGGCATCAAATTGATACACCGAACGCAACATCACGTCTGTGAGAGAGAGAGAGAGAGAGAGAGTTCAAAGAAGAAGAAACGGTAGGGTCAGTCAAATAACAAATACGTTTCTTTCAGCTTATCAAGAACTCTAAAACTGTATAAAGATTCATCAGCCCAAATATGGCATCAGTACTCTAACAGTATTCATAGCCACAATAGAAATAATTATATAATATACCATGCTTTTCATTTTTCATTAGGATATTTTTTTTGTATTTGTCAACTATGGAGAACGTTATAATTTTTAGCCGATACATATGTGTAACTGTTAAAAAAGTGAAAAGTAAAACAAATTAGACACGGGGAAAAATCATAAAAACTGAGAAGGTTACCGGTTTCGTTCGGATCAACGGACCTTTTCTGAAAGGAATACGTCTCTAACGAAAAAGTTACGAGCAGGACCGGCCGATCAACAGGCAAATCGACAATTTGATTTGCAAAGATCTACGGCCATAGCGAGGAAGTAGTGGGCGACACGAGTTGACAACAAGCGACGATATTGGTCTACATGGAAAGAAACGACGACACAAACTTAAAGATTACGAGCTGTCAACACTAAATAACGAACTACAAACGGTAATCAAATAGCACAAACACACACACGTTTATAAGCGGGGAATTTAGACGCTTATTGATTACAATTAAAAAAGAAAAAGAGGACTAACGAATTAATGAACACTTACAAGACTAAAAGATAAGTGATCATTAAAATAGCCAACGTCAAGAAATTTCGGTAAGAAAAAAGTTACAAATATTGTGTGATGGGTCGGCTTTATATTTATTTATATAGCATTAAATACGCATTAGTTTTTTGGTATTGATTAAACACATGTTATTATTTGTACTCACTAAGAGTTGTGACACAGCTGATCATCACTGAATGTACACTGATAATAACCGGCTGTGTCCCTGGAGTATCAGTGGCAAAACTTCTCCCCCGATTTCCAGTACTCTCCACCTCTTTCGATGACTATTGAAAATTACTTTGCGTTATCATAACAGACGCTTACCAGTTATTTCCCCTTGGCAATGACCGCTGGCCTCCTCAAGGAGTTCGGTGGCAACAAACCTACCCTAGGCACCAGTACTTTCTACACTCTTAAAGTAAAGGTCTGGTTACTGATCTCCCTCTCTTGAATTTCTATTCTACTTGATCTTTGACGACTATTTTGTGTAGTATCTGCCTAGGCGGTGCTATCACTTTTTTTTGGGGGGGGGGGACATTTCATGAAATTTCTTGCAATTCCTGTTTTTTGTTGTTGTGGTGGTCTATATTATTATTATTATTATTATTATTATTATTATTATTATTATTATTATTATTATTATTATTATTATTATTATTATTATTATTATTATTATTATTATTATTATTATTTATTTTTTTCATTGTAGTCTCAACTTTTGGATTTTTTTAGTTGGAGTCAATTCCCTTGACCTTAAATATTCAAGCTGCACCTTAGCACTTTCGCTGTTCCTAACATGAAAACCTTCTGCAGAATCAGAAAATAAATGGACTCGTTAATCTGTTTAAGCCACTTATGGTGGCTTTTCTTTATGGTTCCAAGCGTTCCAATTACAACGGGAATCGCCTTGACTTCTTTACATTTTTATAGTCTTACTCATTCACGTAGTTGATGTTTATATTAATTTATTTTTTCGTGTTCTTTCTCCAGCACTCTGGTATCGAGAGGGAAAGGCTATATCGCTAATTAAGCAAGTCATCTTGTTTTTGTTTAAAAAGATTAAGTCGGGTTTTGAATGTTACAGAAGCTTATCAGTCTGTATGCGCATGCCCCAAAGAAGTTTGAGATTGGCGTTTCTTGTACCACCTCTGGCTTATGTTCATATAAGTTTTCAGTGTGGTCCAATTAATAAAGTTTGCATATATTTCAGTGTAATACCTGAGCGACTTTGTCGTGTCTCTATTTTTTATACTAGCGTTTTGCATAGCATTGGTCATTCAGAAACAATATG
>OY744536.1:93682675-93757675 GCA_963556195.1 Sepiola atlantica | reverse complement strand
ATTTCTGTTTTGACTCATATGCGTGCATAACTTGTTCCTTCTGCAGACGGATTAAGTTGAGTATTGATTTACTCCTCTCCAGGAGTTAGGCACAAGGCCAGTGTTTATCTTACTCCCACAAGTAAGATGTGCCCCAAGGTCGGGAAAGTGGGGTTTAAAAATTACCAGGGCAGCCCGGTCGGCATTCCCCAGTAGGGGCGCCTCAGGCAGTAAGCAATAAACTTGCTTCTCCCCAAAGAGGGAAGACGAAGCCTGGGAGGTTGGACCTCCTAGAACTGCACAGGACAGCCCCATAGACCGGCGTAAATCAAGCCCCGAAGGCCAAGAATATACCAGTCTATGGGGTGCAGTATCCATCGGAACAGATACTACACTTTGATCTTAGCCAAAAGGCCAAGAAACGTAGTAACTTTTACATTATCATACAATGCGTAAATGTATGGCACCTTAATTCTTAGAAAATAGTAGCTTAATTCATCTAATAATTTACAATTAATATTTTGTTTCATCATTAAATTACTCATACGTAAATATTAATTAATACTTAAAATAGACAAACAGAAAAGCAATTTTTATGAGGTCTTCATACGATCTGCTCGTGACAACCAACGGACTTTATGCCCAAATGGACAAATTAATACTTCCCTTCATAGAGTTCGTGTACGCATGTTGGCTTGCTATTCACACTGAAACATTATAGAGAAAAAAAATGCCCCTATTTACTTTGCTTCTCACGATGGGAGAGTTAGACACAAGGTTATTTCTTCATGTGCTAAATATCCAAGCCCCTATAAAGGGTACATTGGATTGGGATACATATTTAAAAAGTGCTTCAGTGTAGAAATATTTGTTTTCTACTTAAAGAGGACATATACGATAAATCATAGTGACGGAACATATGTTACAAATGTTTAAAGCAATTTCAGTAAGTGACAAACGAATATGTTATCACGAATCTTATCGTGAGATGTTTACAATTGACCTATTAATGTCAGAGCAAATTGTAGTATCTGTTCAGATATTACATTGTATGTGTTATGTCTGTTGTCAGTGAAGTTTAAATCGATCAAGAAGTAACTCATTTTATTTTTGTGCTAATCAGAGGTTCTGTAATCTGGATGTCCAACTATATGAAAACCCGAACGTGTGTCTAGATTTGTCCTCTTGTGCAGGCAAGTAAAAAAGGTTTATAAAAACAGGTTCCCGTTAAACACCGCGTATTTAACTAAAACAATAAATTCCAGACATATTATTACTGATATACGAACCGATAGGCAAATAAAAAAAGTATATATTATATGAAAATATTTTTTAGAACAGTTAAACCCAAACAAGGCATGCTGCCACTATAGACGAAATGGAGCGAATGAGAATTACAGTGAAAGTATTGAGGGTTTTCCTAAATTGGGAACTGTGCAACGAAATGTTTGTTCACATCAGTTTTAAATTTCGGTACAGTCAGTGAAACGTTAATCAAGTGTTGAGGAAACAGTGAACAGGGAGAGAGTTCCACAGGCCGTCAGTACGATGAAAGAAGCTTTTAGAGTAGAAGGCTCTCCGGCATATGGGGACCCTCACAGGGAATGGATGGGATTTTGCTGCTTGTCTGGTTCGTCGAGTGAATTTAAGTGGAGGGGATACCAGCACATAAAGTTTGTCGGAGCACATTTCATTGAAGTACTTGTAAAACAAGCACAAGGTTACAACATTTCGGCGACTGGACAGGAGATGAATCTTGGTCGCTAGTGAGGGACTTAGTAGATTAGCGATTTTTTGTGGACTTGTCTAAGAGATGGGGGGATTAGTGGATAATGATCCAACCCAGATGTGACAACGACATTCCATGCATAGGCGGATGGTTACTTTGTATCAATATAAGACACTGTCAGGTGTGATAAGCTTTCTAGCACGGTAGACAATCAATGCATGGACGTATCTTTGGAGGAAAGACATAAATAAATATAGAAAAACGAGAGTTAATCGAAATATACAAAGGACAGAAAAATTGCAGTAAGTAAAAGAAGTCAAAAGAGAAGTTCAATGCGGAAATTGATGTTAAGAAGTAATTGAACGAACACCTCACCTTGTATTCGCCTGCCAAGAACATTAATTGCTTATTTGCGTGCCGACCCGACCAAACACACCGGTTTCTGGAAAGTTTCGAAAGCATTACTATGGCATCCGACCACTTTTTTCTAATGTTAATCAACTGAACTACGAGCTCAGTAGTTGATATGGATTCAGCAAGTGACTAGTAAATAGATGCACTATATATACCTTTATATATACCGTTATATATATATATATACATATATATATATATATATATATATATATATATGTATATATATGTATATATATGTATATATGCATATACGTATATATATATGTATATATATATATGTATTTGTATATATATATATATATATGTATATAACTGTATATATATATATATATGTATATATGTATATATGTGTATATATGCATATACGTATATATATGTATGTGTATATATATATATGTATTTGTATATATACATATATATATATGTGTATTTATATGTATATATGTATATATATATGTATATGTTTATATATATATATATACATATATATATATATGTATATCTAGGCAGCATATTTTTTTGCAGGCAAGTAGTGTGCATATAAGAGACAACTCATGTCTAGATATTTATTGGCAGATCCTTTCAATATTCCGAATCAGGATCTTAGTTTCGAAAGTGAATTGGCTGATGAATTTGCCATAGTGTGGATTTGTCTCCCAGGTACTTTTAGACTCATCCGGGTCTATCTTCAGGAGAATGAAGTCTGTTCCTGATTAACATAATTGCCCTGAAGATGATTCCGGATTTCACTCTTCACCACTACTGACTTCTCGCAGCCTCGACCCCTGCCCAGCGCTCTTAGTAGCCACGGCTACTACTTTTTCTTATCAACGGTTCATGTCAACCCAATATTTCGATGTACTTGCATGACATTTTTCTTTAAATTATCATCCTGAGGAAGTCTTACAATAAAGAGGAAACGTTTATGAGTAAATAAAAACGATGTATTGCTTTTTCCTTTTTCATTTCCCATTAAGTCGGTCTACTCTCATCCTTCCGTTCTCATATATATATATATATATATATATATATATATATATATATATATATATATATATATATATATGCAACATATTTTCATTCAGGCAAACATTATTAAATAACACGGAGTGTTCTTGCTTGATAAGACTTTTTTTTTTCAAGTTTCCGGTCAGATTGCGATATGTATGTTTCATGTGTTTCTCGTTCTATTTTCTTTTCTTGTTTGCGAGTGTTTTCGATTTGATTCGTGAAATCATCTTTAGGCGGTGTTAATAACCCTTTTCAGACCCAAAATACATTATGAAGAACCAATGTAATATGTCACTTTCAATGCCACATGGCGAATGTTTCTCCGAAAATAACAACACCACTCATTCTAACATCAGTTTCATTACCACACCACTTTCCCGAAGATTAACCTTACATTTCTCTGACACTAGCTCTATTTGGCAACATTTAAAAAAACATGACTGCCTCCCTCCTCAATACAAACACATACTAGTTAACAATATTAAAATAATACACCACTATACCAACACCAAAATATTAAAAATTCTTGAGTGCTTTGCATAAAAACTGAACATCCCACAATCACTAATGTGAATTATGAAACTAGTCGCAAGGTTTTTTAAGTGTCTAGCATAGTAATACACGTTACTAAATTCTTAGTCATTAAGAAATTATACGTTTTCATCTTGAACGCGCTCGGAACGTAATGAAGCTTTTGAATCTTGCACGGCCTAAGAACGTAACTACGTTTTCATGTACCACTAAATATTATAGACGTTCTTTTTTAGTTGTAAATTACCAGCCATTATGATAATTAAAAAAAACTCAACAGTAAATACATATTTTAATAGAAACCGAAATTAACACCGCTTGAGAATGATTTGACGAATCAAATCGAAAGTACTTGCGTAAAAGGGGGGTAAAAAAGAAACAAGAAACACATGGAACTTACATACAGTAATTTGACCTAACACTAAATCGATGATTCGGTAACGTGAAAAAAAAATAATAGCAAGTCTTATTAAGCAAAAACACTTCCGTGTTATTCAATTATGTTTGCCTGAATTAAAATTTGCTGCCTACATACTCACAATATAAATATATATATATATATATATATATATATTATATATATATATATATATATATATATATATATATATATGTGTGTGTGGGTGGGTGTGTGTGGGTGTGTGTTAACTAAAACAAACGGAAAACAGGTTAACATTCAAGAGTAAACATTTGACCGGTTTCGTTCGTATAAACGAAACTGATAACATCTCTTGTTTTTGTTTTACTCCTGAATGTTAACTTATTTTCTGTTGTCTTTTTTCACACATATCATCTACCACGGCATTTCATGGTTATGACTTATCGTGCATCTTACCGTATATATATATATATATATATATATATATATATATATATATATATATATATATGTGTGTGTGTGTGTGTTTGTGTGTGTGTGCATTAATGCAAACATTGTTAAACATAAGAAAATCCGTCTGTCTACTTATCAATTGTTTTCTTTTTTAAATTTTCGGATGGTTTTTTTTGCGTTAACATAAACATTATTAATAAATATTCTATGGATTTCATAGGTTTCAGGAACGTTTTCGATTCTTCGGCGATTTATCCTCAGTTCATTTTTATATATATATATATATATATTTATATATATATATATATATATATAATGTGTGTGTTAGAGTGAAAATAATTTCAGACGGAAATCCGGGTATGAGAACTCAATGTAATAGAAAGAGCAAGTGTCAAAACAAATAAAGTAACACGGAATCACATGATCACCGCTGCAATAATTTATTTCGACCCTACGGTCTAATTCGAGCATGCTTTGATAATAGAGTACGGTCCAAATACATTATTGCACCGGTGATTATGTGATTCTCTGTTACTTTACTTTATATATATGTATATATATATACAATATATATATATATATAAATACATATGTCGATATACATATATATATATACATACGAATATTAATATATATATATATATATATATATACATTAGATAGATAGCTAGATAGATATATCTATATATCTATATCTATATATATCTATATATCAATATATCTATATCTATATCTATATCTATATATATATATATATATATATATACATATATATATATATATATATATATATATATATATATATATATATATATATATTGATGGGAATACATACATTCTAAGTATTCTAATCTTCTCGGTAATTTAGCATCGTAATATCCTTGCAAACCAGCCATATTAGTTGTTTGTACTTTTGATTGAAAATGTAACATTATTTAATACAGATAAGTTTAGTTTGCATTTATCAGTCTATTTGTATCACGTACTGCAACGGCAACTCCTGCATACTTAACGTTACATTCCTCTTAACACATATCAAACGTTATCAACCGAAGTCAAATACTTAGTCAACGGACATTTGATGTTAAATGATGTCGAGATTAAACCGAGCAGAATGGAAACGATGATACATTATAGTCACCGAATTGCGCCTCGCATTTTTCAATTCCGACGATACAGGTTTTGCCTGACAGTTTAGTGCCTTAAATAACACAATCATTAACGAGCTTTACGTATCTGTTCGCTTTAGATATTCCGATTCAATTTAAGAACCGGGTACTCACCAAAAAGAGGACAAGCGTAGGTATCCAGAATCGCATAGTGAAATTGAGGCGAATATCGTAGTTAATTGTGCACAATGAACTAGCGGCTTTAACAGCTATAGCTCGTAAATTCTCAGTATACTAGATAACACGATAAAAGTTCAAGATAATTGGGACGTGCTCGAAGCAGTGAACATTATTTTTACGTGTCGGCTCCGAGAAACTCCTTAATCAACACTTATCTTTAACAATACAAACACATTAAATGCTTAGTTCTCAAATTGTGCGCCTACTATAAACACCATAACAGACGCCTTGCTTTGCCTTTACTCTGCTTTTTTATATACACAACCCACAAACGTCCTTAAGATCTGACTTTCATTTGACCGTAGAATATTAACAGATGCAACGAGAGAGTGTCACTGATGACTAACATTGCGTCAATACAGGAACACCCTAATAACTGAAAAGGCAAGCACACACATTTTTATTTCGTACTGTTCTCATCTTGAGTATTATCATAACAACGTATAGGCCTCTGTAGGCAAGCACACACATTTTTATTTCGTACTGTTCTCATCTTGAGTATTATCATAACAACGTATAGGCCTCTATAGGCCTTTTTTTCAGGCGTATTTTTTTAGGCTCGAGAATATTTTTGTCGGACTCGGGAATCTTGACGGAAATTCGAACGGAACACTTTATTTAATCCACAGGGGTATCATGCTCTCGTTTCGTCAACCATGACTGGGAGAAGTCTTCCGTAATGTGCAATTATTCGAGTTGCCTGCACTGGGGATCGAACCTTCAACGTTCAGATAACTATTACTAAGAACTGAATTTTACTTCGCACTATACCCAGATGACCTGTGGCGCAGTGTATTGCAAATTATTGAATGTGTTCGTATCGCCCGCACCGATGGTTGAACCTTCAACCTTCAGACGACTAGCACTTAGAACTGCATTTAACTTAGTACTATATCAACTGCGCCACGGGCCTTTGCTATCTTGTGGATTAAATAAAGGATTCCGATCTAAATTCCGTCCAGATGCCCGAGTTCGAGAGGCATATTCCTGAGTTTGAAAATATACAACTGAAAAAGGTCGGAGGTTACAGCGGCCAAACGTTGCGATGATAACACTCAGAATGAGAACAGTAGTCCGAATAATAAAAATTATAACAATGATCAATACTCATCTAAATAATTAAGAAATACATACTTTCTGTTTAACAATACAGGCACGCTAATACACACACACCCACCCGCACACGCACACGCACACGCACACCCCCACACAGCAACATACACACCCATACACACATACCCCCACCTACATACACCCACACCCCTCACACACTAACATACACACCCACACACACATACCCCCACCCACATACACCCACACCCCTCACACACTAACATACACATCCATACACACATACCCCCACCCATATACACCCATATCCATACACACTTCCTCACACACATATACACTTTCAAACACACATACCCCCACACATATACCACCACGTACATACACACACATATAGACACATACACACATACACATCCATGCTGATCCTATTTCAACAAAAGTATAGCACATTGCGTCAGCCGAAATGAATGAATGCACTCAATTTATTTTTAATCACAAAACAATTACTTTTTTTTAATAATAAAAGGTTCATGGGATTATCTGAACTATTGTATTTTAGGAACATTTGATTTTTTGTCGGCTTAAGTTTTCAATAAAAAAATAATTATTTTCTATAGATAATGTCATACTTTCTTTTGCAAATGTTATGTCTTAAAGATACTCGGAATAATGACTTTATTTTAATATTCTACCATAAAATCAATGATCCCATTAATTTTAGTAAAATGTTAAATATGTAATTGAAACAAAAGTAATTCCCATTAAAATGTCATGAGAAAACCATAGTTGTTCGTATGCTTAAACATGTTACATTTGTCGTTTGTTCTCGACATCTCAGAATCTGAGATTTACCAAATATTGAATACAAGACTATGTTTCAGGAATTTTTCGGATGAGGTCTTACAATTTTTATAACTTGTATTATTTTGACTACGGTTCTCATCTTAATTTTATTCTCACTAAGTTTCGACCGATGAAATTTGCGACTTTCTTCAGGTGCATCCTGTCGAACTGGATAATATTTCTGTTCATATAGACACGTGGCGCGACATATAAAAGTATTCATGAAAGATCAGTTCTCAATGACATTCTTCTGGGTTTTGAATAGTCAGTCGTTATTACGATCGACACTAAATAATAATGAACAATAACAAAATTACTTGAGACATCTACTGACGGAACAAGAACAATCTACATATGTGGGTTTAGTTCGGTATTCCGGATAGATCACCGAGTTCGATATTAAATTACCCGATTTATAAAGGAGTCACACGGAATCGTCGAAGGTTACCGTAGTCGAAACGTTGTGAGAATAACAGCCAATGTGAGGACAGTAGTCCGAATAATCCAAATAATAAAAATACGTAATAATATAGTGATTAAACATGTAAGCAAGACGATGTATGTTTATGTTATGGTGCCGTACCTACCTACGGAGAACTAATGGACTCGTCCACCTTATAAATACGGGAAGCACGTGACACTTGTTCTCTTCTTCCCAGGCAAACTGGCAATGGCGGTTGAGAGCAACATCTCCTTCTATCTCTTTCTTTCTATTATATAATATATACCTTTGTTCATTTAAACCATGTGTTCCTGTGTCATTCATTCAGCCTTACCCAGGTCCACAACAGTTTATATGATTGATACTTAACTTATAAATACATTTTTAAATAAACTATTGAAAAAAATACTCTTTCGCTTGTTATTTGTACGTTTAATTTATTTTGTAATATACTAGCTGACACGTACCGGCGTTGCCCGTTCTGCTTAGTTTAGAGTTAGATCACTTTAAAAATACATCCTTGAAGATGGATTTGATAAATACTTCTGTATAACCTACTTATCCACACTTGTTTTCCTACAACGGAACAGCTGTCATCCACCTAGGCGGAGTTCTGCATACAATTACGTGTCGGAATTTTGCGGGGAGAGTAGGGTTTCGTTATGTGTATTACGTAGTAATACTACATTTCTACACAAAATAAGTTTCAAGTCTCTCAAAATGTATATTACAATTAACCACGTTGAAGTGTCTTCATATTAAAAGGCACAAAGTATCAAGGCCCAAAGGTCACTCGAGGATAATAGTTTATGAGGTTGACTCGAGGATAAGGGTGTAAGAGTTGACTGGTTGATGGTGAGAAACCATCGCGTCAACCGGCACGCTGGTTGTAGCAGGGCAGGAACTGATTATGTATGGGAACTCATCAACAAGAACTTCATTGCATTGGACTTGAAGACGACCATATTGTAGTCGACGGGTAAGAAGTCTCGCTGCACGGGGTTTCGTTTCGTCTTGGACATGCATATGGAGATAATGAGAACATTGGCGGGTTCTTCTTGTTAATGTTTACCAAGGCGGGGGGATTGATTTGAGCTCTATCGATCACCTACCATGAAAATATATATCCTGATTGTGAAAGTGTGGTAACAGTCAGTCTTAAATAATAGTGTTTTGGTGGTGACATTTGCAATATCTTACTATAGGCGATACTGTATAAGATTGATGTAAATAAAACAAAACTTACTTCGGTCAGTCACAATGAAAACAACGTTCTCAATCTGATTTAATAGCGAGGTTAGATTACTTTTGTGCAGATTCCGAATTCGACTACATGGTGCGCAAATTCAGAAAGATACCCAAGAAAAAAAAGATTACATTGGCTGTGATTGTCTGAATATAACCAGATTGAGCTTGTACTCAGAATTATCGAATAATAGGAATAATGTAATGTTCTCATGAAACTATGTCGATTTAGTCATTTCGCAGCCAAAATGAAGGACAATGCACCTTCTGGTAATTTCCTTATTATTTTTCGCCTTCACAAATGTGTAAGTACGTAAACCTAAAAAAATTTAATTAGACTAATTTAACGACTGTATTTCCTTTCAAATAATTTACAGTAAATTTGAAATTTGTCCACCAAATTTATTTGGGTTTACTTACTCATTTGTGATTTCGGAAATCACAGACGGTTCCTTGCATTTGGGCTGCGAAATAACTAAATCGCCGAAATCATTTATTCAAACCCCGTGTAGATGTGAAGTATATAACAAATATGTATACGCAACGTGTATGTATGTGCCCATTCGTAAGGTCGCAAACGGCTAACGAACTCATTTTCGTCAAACTCAGTCAGGTTGTTACACCAGAGAATGATCGCTACACGGATGAGCGCAGTCGAAGATTCATTCAAATATCGGCGGGGAAATAAGAAAAGTGAGTTTACCGCGAAGACCAATGAAATCTAATAGGTTCGAATGATTGTTGCTTTCGAGCACAAATGAAGAGACGAAAATAAATCGTAACATCTATTCTTGTAGAGCTTGAAAATGAGAAAACAATTGATTATTCTTACTTATTGGTTATATTAGGAGAGTTTTGCTTGTCTTAGTTTCAAGTTGATCTCACATCAGTTGTGTTTCTAGAAGTACGTAAAAACAAGTCAGTTTATTGATGATATATATATATATATATATATATATATATATATATATATATATATATATATATATTAGTATTTCATGTATCCACATAACATTTAATAAGGAGATATAATGCTTTTATGGATCAATTTTCAGTATTTACTTCAACAGTAGAGCTAGGTAGTAAGCTGTGAAAATATATTCATGGAAATTAAGCTACATAGAGGTTCCCGCGTTTCATCCTCGGGTGGAAATTTCAGGCTAAAATGCATGGATTATTTTTGCCGGGTGTTTTTACATACACGGCTAACTGATTAACCAACCAGATTCGTTTTTGTCCTTTCAGCTAATTGTTGGGATTCCCATGAATAAAGGTGTGGTTAGTGTTACTTCCCATATCCTGTTCTATTGTTCTGGTTTGTATAGATTGGCCTATATCCTGTTCTCTTTGTTTTGTCCATATAATCGGTGAATTTATTTTAACACGTGGTTCCTTGTATTTCTATTTAAGGTTTTAATTTTTAAATTATTCAGTTTTTGTTTAGTTTTTGTTTAGTATTTATTCATCGTTAGCCTAAGGTAAATTTATTCCTGTGTAAGCATCTGTTTGCTATCTCACTTCTACAGTTTAATAGATCTCCAAATCGATTATGGTTGCATTCCAGTGACGAACTCTTTTTTTGTTACTGGAATGCTACCTACCAATATATATGCTCAGTTCATATCATATTCATATTATATTCCAATAACCATGCTTTTATTTTATTATTTTTATTTTTCACATTTCCAAAAAAATATATATTCTGTGAGATATATTTTTTACGGTCCGTTTCATTTGTCTTGTGCCAAACAACATTTGTATGTCATATCGTCTCTGCGAGACTACACGATCATCAGAAAAAAATCACAAAGAGTAAAAAGTTCTTGGATTAAAGTGTCTTGAAAAAACCTACACCATATAGTGGTTTATTTTTGGGTGAAAACAAACAATAAACAAATAAAAAAGAGCAAAAACTCACACTTGGGGGAACCCACTAATACGCCATTTTGAATTTTTCGTTCAAAGCTAGTACATCCTAAAAATTGTGCGAACAATTATAAATTTTAATTCAGTAATAGTTTTAAAAATAGTTAACAAGTTCTATAATTTATTTATAAAAATTCTAATTCACTAGAGGATAATTTTTTCTTACTAAAGTTACATTAATGTATATTTAGGTCCTTTAGATACGAAACTTATTTAAGGTCAACTGTTTAGAGCTAGTTTCATAATGCCATCCGTCTATTTAAGCAACTATAAGTAAGTTTCTAATTAAATGCGAAACTAAGGGGGGGGGGGATCTGTCACTCACAACGAAGAAATCTTACAGTTACCTAGACATGATTCCAAAATACCGAAGGGAGCTATTAAATATTTATTTATTTATTTATTTTATTTCTTAAAGTATTATGAGGATTCAAAAGTTTAAAACCATGGTTATTGAAATATAATATGTACTGACTTATATTTGCTCTGTTATCAGTAATTGACAATCATTGAGCTGAATCTTTTAAGCAGACTACAAAGTAAAAGTAATTTAATTAGAAAGGTAAGGTGGCATGTTATGCAGAATCCAGATTTGTAATCGAACAATAATAACAATCATAATAAATTAAATAGCAAATAAATGTATAAAAATAAATTATAATTAGTTTATATTTCTCGCTAAAGACGATGTTAACTGAGGCGCTGACTTCGCTAGTTTCAATAGTCACAGCCTTTTAAGTAATAATATTTGGTAGCTCGAAACCACGCAATGAGTTACGCTTTCACGAACAACTCATTCATTGCTATTGCGAGTAATATGTATCATCCATTTTTCTCAGTACGTAGACCAAGAAACGAACGACTCAGAGCGAATCATCAGGAAATAAATAATAGTACGTAATGGTTAATAATTATTAGATAATGTGTTGCTATGTAAATTCTTCGAACGTCGTGTGAGAGAAGATGTTCTACATTGGTGGATAACTTTTAATCTGGAATACAACTATTTGAGGTATTTTTATTTACTCTGCAACAACGTAATGATTCATACGAAATTTCTTTCACGACGTTCTTTGTCGCAAGAAAATTACATTGGTGTTGGTTGTATGTGTTGGCATTACATTTAAAAAACACGGTTGAGCTGATAAAATATGAAAATCGGTGAATCCGAACGAAAAAATATATTTCTGGAACCACGTAGAAATACTTTACTAAAACCCATCACAAATAAGAATTCCATATTAAGTATTTGTTTACGGATATATACCGGTTGAAAAAATATAGGATACTCTGATTTTACCTCGTATATGAGATATAAGCCCTTTTCAGTATTTAGAGAAAAGATATACTTATAATGAGAGTATTGATTTACTCCTCTCCAGGAGTTAGACACAAGGCCAGTTTTTATCTTACTCCCACAAGTAAGCTGTGACCCAAGGTCGGGTCGGGAAAGTGGGGTATTAAAAATTGCCTGGGCAGCCCCGTCGGCATTCCCTGGTAGGGGCGCCTCAGGCAGTAAGCAATAAACTTACTTCTCCCCAAAGAGGGGAGGCAAAGCCTGGGAGGCTGGACCTTCTAGAACTGCACAGGACAGACCCATAGACCGGGGTAAATCAAGCCCCGAAGGCCAAGACAATGCCAGTATATGGGGTGCAGTATCCATCGGAACAGATACTACACTTTGATCTTAGCCAAAAGGCCAAGAACATAACATTATAATGAGAGTAGCTTTGCAAGGAGTATATTATAAAATGAGTTTTGTTAACTATCCGGTTTATAATTTGCTATTTTTAAGTGCAGGGACAATCATTTTCTAGATGATTGAACAGCATGATGGGATATGCAAACATTATACACCATTATATCGTTTTGATAATAGTTCTGAATTAGTCATATTGAACCCACACTCTGTGCATGAACACACTTTACGAAACCATAAGTTTATACATACTTACATAGTTTTACTTCATATAAACACTTCCCGTGGTTCTGTTTCTGCTCATGGCATACAATATACAAGCCGCGCATGCGTGGTCCCCCTCTGTATGTGACTTAATGTGGCGAGTGTAAAATGCAATACATTTGGGCAATTTGGGGCATTTTTTACCTCCATTGTACACCCTGGGGGCGCGAACCAGAATGTTTCTGAGGTCAAGAATGCTCATTTTATATCCAGAACAATTGCCTCTACATTTTGGCCAAGTTTCAGAAAAATTAAATAGATGGATCAAACGTTATGGGAGGAAAGGTTCATTTTTTGCCCTTTTGGGGGCTTTTGACCCCCTGGGGGCGCGAACCAGATTATTTCCAAGGTCAACGATACTTATTTTCTATTATGAACAATTGCCTCTATATTTGGCCAAGTTTTAGAGAAATTGAATGGATGGATGAAAAGTTATGGGGACAAAAATGTTATTTTCATGCCATTTTGGGACCTTTTGACCCCCTGGGGGGGTTAACCAGATTTTTTTTCACAAATCGGAGAATGTCACTTTCTAACCTGACAAAAGTTACAACTTCATGCAAAATTTCGGAGAAATTCAATGAATAGTTGCGGAGAAAAAACCGGACGGACGGACAGACGGACGGACAGACGGACGGAAATGCCTCAAAACATAGGTCTCCCGATTTTATAAATCGGGGGACCAACAAGCATCGCTTTGCCAAAGGATTTGCATTAAAACTGGAAATCAATCGAGCTTTAAAAATGATTTTAGAAAAGAATAAAATATTACAAACAGATGAGTGAGTGCAAATTTAACGGCCATGCTTTCAATCAAACTACGCCTAACTATTTTGGATATTCAGTTTAATATACCTATGTATTTCCTGCCACTACCCAACATCTACCACCGGAAGTGGCCGTGTAATTCTCATGCTCGGGGATAAATTATTTGCGATTTAATGGAATTTCTATTTATTTATTTCATACTTATATCGATAATGCACGATCTAATTGTGAAGATCTCTAACATGTTTCTGCAGAAATAAATTGCATTTTGAATTGCTGGTATGAAGTCACGTATTATTTGATTGTTTCTAATGTTATTGCATATTTGTCAAATCTCTAAAGATCTTCGCTGCAATGAAGTTTGCATGTTGTATGCTTTCGATTAACGTTTCTCACGGGGGAGCTATATATATATATATATATATATATATATATATATATATATATATATATATACTAGTATTTCATGTATCCACATAAAATGTTATAACGAGATATACGTTTTATGTATCCATTTTCAGTATTTACCTCAACAGTGCTCGATACGTGAGTAGAGCAAGGTAGTAAGTTATGAAAATATATATGGCGATTAAGCTAAACAGAGGGGTCCGTGATTCATCCCCGAAGAAGGAAGTTTGTGAGAAGCCCAACGATTGGCTAAGAGAACAACAAATAATCTGATTGGTTTACTAGCTAGACCTGTATATAAAAAAAAACACCCGGCAAAACAAACTCCATGCATTTTAACCTGTGGATTCACTCCGGGGGTGAAAGGCGGAAACCTCTGTGTAGCTTAATGGCAATGAATATATTTTCATAATTTACTATATATATATATATATATATATATATATATATATATATATATATATATATACATATATATATATATATATATATATATATATATATATATATATATATATACACAAGCAAGATACTCGGCGTTTGCAGGGACAACTAATAAAACAAAATAGGAGTGGTTTAACAGTCTGCGAAACAACTTTATATTTACACTTTTATATATCTCCATGTTTCAATACGTCACTCCATGTTTATCTCTTTCTTATTTCTCCGTGGTTTACCTCCCTGTTCCCCATTCATTTTCCACATCCACCCAACTGAGGTCTTCTCCCTAGTGTTAATGTATTGAAAAAATGTAGGTCATTCTACCTCTTATTTATATAATAGGTAACATTGAAAATGCCTGATGAATCGCCCCTGCTTGACGAAACCTAGCTGAGTTGACCGCCAAAGTTATATATATATATATATATATATATATAGAAGAGAGAGAGAGAGAGAGAGAGAGAGAGAGAGAGAGAGAGAGAGAGAGAGAGAGAGAGAGAGAGAGAAGGATAGATAGATAGATAGATAGCTAGATAGATAGATATTTAAATTTGGGATATTATAAATCCATAGTAACGCCGATTAATAATTTACAAACTTTGTGTTTATTGTTTTGTATGTTTTACGTATAGATTGACATGCACACACATACATACACATACCCATACATGCATAGATACACACATATACACATACCTACATACATACATACACACACCTCTCGTTCATGTAATAGCCTAACAGGAGTATCCAGCGTTGCCCGTGACATTCAATGCATTAATATAGAAGATGTTTAGTGGTGTACAACTTCTTTATATTTAAACGCCTTTCTCTCTACCTATCTTAATTAGTCGTTATCAATGTCTCTCTTTCCTCTTTGCCCCATATTTCAACATACCCATCCTACATCTGTCATTCCAATCAGCCCAACACGTACCTCACTTTAATGTATTGAAAAAATAATAATGTCGAAATAACTGAGAAACCAACCCCTTGACGAGAGCTGCCTCAGTAGACCCCCAAAAATAAAGATATATATTTTGAAATTCAACATATTATTTACACGGGGAAACGTTGAGCAGTAATATCCCAACATTGTGGGTGATTGTTTTGATTATTTTTCAGTTCATCTAGTCATACACACATACCCACACACACACACACACACACACGTGTAAAATAGTCCCTTACATAATAGAACACGATCATTATCTGCACAAGCCTTATAGAAAGGTTAAATTGCTATATATATATATATATATATATATATATATATATATATATATATATATATTTTTCAATGAAATTTCGAATGCTACAATATTTATTATAAGCATTGTTACAAAATGTAGGGAGAGCTATCGAGATTCGAACTCACGACTCCGGTTTACGGAGAGAGATGGGCTACATTTTTGCATATTTATACACGACCGAGAAATTATAATAATGCGACTCGAATGACGTCAGGAAAAGAGATAAAAAGAGAGAGTAAAGAAAAAAAAAACTTCAGCCGCACGCGAAGAAGAACAGTCGACAGGAAGTTAACGCGACACAGAGGACGAAGGATGCCGGCAAGGAAGTACGTTAGCTGACGGGTTAAGACGGACATATTTTGAGGACAACTATAGTCAGTCTTCCCGAGTACCTCTGCGCTGAACGGGGAAGAAATGAACAACCGTCGACAAGAAAGTCGCGAGGAAAGGCAGGGGCCTTTTGTAAATGGAATTTGAAGATGGAATTATATCCGCCCTTGGCTTGGGCGAGACGACCGATGTGCGACTACAGTATCGCAGTGGAGCCTTTTGAAAATGGAATTATAGCCGCCCTCGGCTCGGGCGAGACGAGCCTGTTGAAAATGGAATTATAGCCGCCCTCGGCTCGGGCGAGACGAGCCTGTTGAAAATGGAATTATAGCCGCCCTCGGTCGGGCGAGACGAGCCTGTTGAAAATGGAATTATAGCCGCCCTCGGCTCGGGCGAGACGAGCCTGTTAGAAAATGGAATTATAGCAGCCCTCGACTCGGGCGAGACGACCCGCTGAACTAAGCGGAGAAATGAAAATGGAATTATAGCCGCCCTCGGCTCGGGCGAGACGACCCGCTGAACTAAGCGGAGAAAAAGTAACCAGCCAGGAATTGTTTTTCCTGAGAAAAAAATGTATTTCAAAACTACATGTGCAAGGAGGTACGGCTACGACGACATGCCGGAAATATCTACTCTAAATCGAACAATGCATCCAGTTGTAAGTAACAACCTGAATATCTCTTCACGGACATTCGCCCCCTAGGGCTGGGGTATATATGTATATTTTTGTGTGGAAATGAATTCTGCTACTATAGGGATAGTATAGACAATCTCCTCCTCTTCTTAAGAATATACTTTTGTTTTGATGTTTTATTTCGTTTTGTTTTATAGATAGACTCCCCTTTTTTCTAGTATACAGTTTCATTAAATAAATGAATATAAATTAAAGTCCTAATGTCTTTTTGTCGTTTCTTCGTATCTTTTGTTTGTTTCCTGACGGTATTTTATATTGGAGAAATTCCCATCCCATATCACGTTTTATTTGAACCTGGGATAATACGAGCCACTCCGGACTTTTTTTTTTACTTTTTTTAAAAACTTTTTTTTATCATTGTCACGTGATGTCTTTCGGTTGTCCCGACCGGCGGCATTCGTGACACATTCGTTTTATTATATACTATTGAGCAACTTTATTACCTTTGTTTACTTTTTAAAAATATATAAAATACAGAAACATATAGATTATATATACACATGTATATATATATATATATATATATATATATATATATATATATATATATATATATATATATATACATACATATATCATTGTATTTTATAAGGAAAATATGTTTTCAATTTTATACCCTTAAAAGTCTCAGAAAATGTATAAGTAAAAGCTCGATGATGATTTATTACACAACTCCGGGCATATATATTATCTTGTATCAATCACTTGCCCATATATAAACCAATTGCAACATATAATTTACATCAGTTCCATCAATAATTTATTTCCGCACCTCAGCGGAGATTTATCATTTACACTTTCGTCTTGCATACAAAAAACATAAATGTGTCCATGTTTATCTATTTGTATACCTACACGTGTTTCTTATCCGAATGAGCAAAATAAAAGGTTCGAAAGTATATCCTTCAGCCATCAGCTAACAATAAAAATATATGGTGGAGTTGTATAAACACATCATACAGTCTAAAGAAGAAAGAAAAAACACAGAATAAGAAACGATGAATAGACTTCAAACACCATGAGTAGGGGCAAAAGGGCAAGATCTGATGAACTTGTTAAAACGTTATATATACAAGTTCATCATATCTTGCTTTTTATACTCTACTCGTGATTTCGCTATTAATGTAGCTTATAAGCGAGTATTACTATGACAAGATTCGCTCCCTGTGATCAAGGGTTCGAATTCTGTCAAATTCAACCACGCTGATGCGCCGCAGTAACAGAAAAACACGTAGCAACACGTAGCAATCTTATTTATAAAAAGGAATACATCAATATATTTATAGTTATGTATGTATATATATATATATATATATATATATATTATAATATAAAATGAAGTAATAAAATAAGGTGTCAATCAAATTTTATTAGAATTCAAAGTTCATGCAAAGCATCCTTAAGTCCTTAGCTCATGAGTTTTCAAAGATAATTCTTCTCTTCAGAGGACCATTACCGCAGTTATACTACTACAGGCAATAAAATTACGCTTTGAAAATATATAAAATTATATACACAAATATATAAAAATACATAACATCAAACATATCAATCCAAAAACACACTTTTGTTGAATCCATACAGTCCATCCAGGTCATACAAGTTGAGAAGCATAATCAGGAAGGACATTACTCCAATTGCATGAACTTTGAATTCTAATAACATTTGATTGACACCTTATTTTATTACTTCATTTTATATTATAATATTATTGCTCTATCCAGTATATTGAGCTTCAGTTTTTTTATCCGGATGTTTCACTAATTATAAGATATTAGTTGACGCTCATATCTTTTGTTGGATTGCTACATATATATATATATATATATATATATATATATATATATATATATATATATATATATATATATATTGCATGAATATTTAAATTGTCTTACATGAATATAGTAAAGTTTCAGCAACTACTATTTCTCATATCACAAAGACACTGTAGTCGCTGAAACGTAAATAGAGTGGTTTTTTTTTACATTAACGGTCACCGCTTATTAAGAACTGATGGTCACTCGAAGATAAGTGTAAAAAGGTTTGATTCGTGGATAGAGTTTAAAAACTAACTTTTGTATGATAAATATTAAGCCAATTTCCACCTTTTACTAATTTTTTTTGAAAATACGTTTGGACTTGTTTAATTATATATATATATATATATATATATATATATATATATATATATATATATATATATATTTATAGTAACCCCTCCACCCCTTTCTCTTTCTTTTTCTTCCAACCCACCCCCACCCTAACTAAGCGTTGGATAAAAATTAAAAAAATTAAAATATAAATAGCTGTAAATTAAACTTTTCTAACAGCAATTGTATCTTTCTTCCTTTCCCTTCTCTTCTTATTTTCTTTTCCTCGGCTCCCCTTTCTACCCCAGCTCAGCGTTGGATATATAAAATATATAAAAGATAAAAATAAAAAAATGAAAATAGTAATTTCTAACGGCAATCATATTTTAAAATCGGTCACATGACTTTTATTTCTTTCTCCTCTTCTTTTTTGCTTGACTTCATTCTCCCTGGAATTCAGCAACCAGGTTGAATCAAAAAATAATTTTCTGCTTGATGAGACCTCAGCTCTTGAGAGCTGTAGATCGATAACATCGACATGCCAGTGTAGCAGACCTTGTACATGTTTGAATAAAAGCATTCACTATATATATTTATATACATATATATATAATATATGTATATACGTATATGTATATATATATATATATATATGTATATATATGTCTAATATATGTATATACGTATACTATGTATATGTATAATACATATACACGTATAATATATATATATATATATATAAATGTATATACATATTATATATGTATATAATAAATATATATATATATATATACATATTATATATATATATAATAAATAGATATATATAAATATATATGTATAATAAATATATATATAAACATATATATACACATATATACATACATATATATATACTATATACATATATATACATATACATATATATATACATATATGCATATATATATTGTATACATATATATGCATATATATATATATACATATATACATATATATGCATATCATATACATACATATATATATACTATATACATACATATATATAAACATATATATATATATATATATATATATATATATATATATATATATATATATATGTTAGAAGGTATGTGTGAGACAGTAAGAGTTATGGAAAGAATTAGAGAAAGAATAATGTAAGAAACGATTTACAATATACATTTGTAGATGTATACTCCATAGTGCCGCGTTTCTTTTAGAACTTATTTCGAGATCGCATGAGCGGAAGTCATGCAAGAATAGAAATTCACTTAACTGTGTTCGCCAAAGAAAATGTTGTCCATACAAATCGATTCGCTGAAGAAACGAGAATATTTACGAGCTGAAACACGAAACACCGATCACGCACGTCTGGCTACATTTTACGGCATTCACTCGCCATTTACACATCAGACTGACCCAAGATTTCAACACACGTCTAAGTATGGCCGCACTGGCTGTGTCGTTCGCTATACATAACATATTCTTACATGAGCATAGAGTAAACCTGTAACAGCCTGTGGCAAATATGACGCTTGCAACATGGACTGACAGGCGTAATAGCTACTGGAGGTTTGAAAAATATACTTTTTTTCAGGTTGATTTCGACGATCGTGTCTGCATTTTACGTCATCTACACGACTAATTATACATAATGTTGAACCAAGATTAAGCACAGTTTAGTTCTGCTGCGCAATGTCGTCGAGTTTAGAGACTCTGTATATTAATATGTACGTGTTGATGAACGATTATTCAAATTTTATTCAAACATGAGACCGGGTAATAAGTCTGACAGTAATTTTCTGAAGCCGCTTCAAATGAACTGAGTTCAATTACGACTGCCAGTCGTGAATATTGCTGCAACTTTACAGAATGTGCTTTTTCGAGAAGGTTTGAAGATTATTCAATCTCATGTGCTGATGAGACTCAACTGGATATCCTTTTATTTTACAGGCCAATGCACAGGGGTATGTCAGAATATGGGGACTAGTAGAACATACTATAAGAATACTATAATTTAATTGAGACCAATGGAATGTAAAAATATGGGGACTAGTAAACCATAATATAATAATACTATAATTTATTTGAAACCAGTGGAATGTCAAAATATGGGGACTAGTAAACCATAATATAATAATACTATAATTTAATTGAAACCAGTGGAATGTCAAAATATGGGGACTAGTAAACCATAATATAATAATACTATAATTTAATTGAAACCAGTGTAATGTCAAAATATGGGGACTAGTAAACCATAATATAATAATACTATAATTTAATTGAAACCAGTGGAATGTCAAAATATGGGGACTAGTAAACCATAATATAATAATACTATAATTTAATTGAAACCAGTGGAATGTCAAAATATGGGGACTAGTAAACCATAATATAATAATACTATAATTTAATTGAAACCAGTGGAATGTCAAAATATGGGGACTAGTAAACCATAATATAATAATACTATAATTTAATTGAAACCAGTGGAATGTCAAAATATGGGGACTAATAGGAGCATAATTCAATAATAAGAATAATATAATTAAATTTATAAAAATAAAAATAATAAAAATAATGAATATAATTATAATGTCGCTGTAAACACCTAAATCAACCCAAGCGAGGATACTTGACGTCATGATAATTGTATGTGTTTTTAGGTGTGTGTGTGTGTGTAAATTATGAAACTAATTAACTAATAATTATACATTTTGCAACATAGTTATTGGTGTAAATGTTTGTAATATGGGCTATATTTTGTTTACGTTAGTATCATGTGAAGAGAGCAGACCTTGGGAAAATATACACCTGGATTCAAAAACTACAAGTCAGTGTTTTAATAAATTTAGAACATTAACAGTAGACATGAAATATATTGTAATAAGCTATTTTTAACTTATTTTTGCGAGTAGTAAAAAAAGATCCTTCCCCCCCCCCCCCACGAAAATAAATACACCCATTAAAGTTAGTTCTTACTATCCTGTTGTATATGATGTCACCTCCTCCCTCTTCAAGTTATATATTCAAACTATTCTTTTTTTTCTCAAAAAATATGTATAGAAGAAAGTTTCATAATTTAATTGTATTTGACAGTTTCTAATATTGCAAAAAAATATGCAGGTATTTATAAAAATGGAAAGAGGGTCAGCCCGCCCCAACACACAATAAGGTAAAGAAAAACACGCATACACAGGACTTGCCAAAACAACTGAAAAGAATATGGAACATGAGAAATGTAACTAGAATGCCAATAATTATCAGAGCACAATTAAGAATACTGAACAATCTGAAAATTAGACTAGCAGAAATTAGAGACTAAGGCAATATAATTGAATTATTAGTGACAACAAACGAACACTACTCAAATGCGAAAGCCAACCCACATAAATTATGAGTTGCCAGCAATTTAGAAGTTATATTAGAAGTGTCGGTCGCTTGCTTGGCCTTTTGGCCAAGATCAAAGTGTAGTATCTGTTCCGATGGATACAGCACCCTATAGATTGGTATTGTCTTGACCTTCGGGGCTTGATTTACGCCAGTCTATAGGTCTTTCCTGTGCAGTTCTAGGAGGTGCACCCTCCCAGGCTTTGTCTCCCCTCTTTGGTGAGGAGTAAGTTTATTGCTTACTGTCTGAGGCGCCCCTACTGGGGAATGCCGACGGGGCTGCCCAGCCAATTTTTTAATAGCCAGAGTGCTCACCCTTCGAGCGCTGGCTTATCTAATCCAACTTTCCCGACTTTGTGTCACATCTTACCTTGTGGGAGGTAGATAAATAAAGCGTTCTTGGCCTGTTGGCAAAGATCAAAGTGTAGTATCTATTCTGATGGATACTGCACCCCATACTGGTATTGTCTTGGCCTTCGGGTTTTGATTTACGCCGGTCAATGGGTCTGTCCTGGGCAGTCCTGGGAGGTTAACCGCTTCACAGGCTTTGCCTCCCCTGTTTGGGGAGGAGTAAGTTTATTGCTTACTGTCTGAGGCGCCCTGCCCAGGCAATTTTTTAAGAAACTCCGTTCTCTTCCTCTAGAGTGTAAATTCCCACTTTCCGACCTTGTGTCACATTCTACTTTGTAGGACGTAAATAAATAGGAGTTATATTAGAAATAAAAAACAACAACGTCAAAACTGAAACTGAATCAAATTCCATAAACTGCCCACGCTTCCTTAATTGCCTCAGGTGATGAACCCAACGTTGATATGAAGAGTAAGGACGGTGGAATTATAAAACATCGAACATGCGACACATTATATTGCTGAAACGGCAAGAAATATAACCACCCAATTTACGAACACAAACGGGACCTCAAAAACAACAATCACACTCGCGTACAAGTCATACATAGACACATTTTTACCCGCAAGTTTGACCAAAAAAACTGCACCTTCCTCAAAACCGAATATACTCTCCCACGTCACAGGTGCATCGAAAGCGCTGTTATACTTCTCTCATAACAATCTAACATAAACCTCAAACTTGGTTGTTATTCCATAAGCAAACATCTGGCGAAAACCGCACTGAAACAATGCAATATATCCTGGTTTAAGTAATATTCTTTGTTTACTACACTTCATCCATATTTTTCCAATTTATTTCTCTTCTTCTTTGTTATTCCTTCTCCCACCTCTTTGTTTCTATTTTACGTCTCCCCGAACGCGTTTTATGAGTCATTTTTTAAAAATAGTTAAACACGTGCAAATGACGTCTCTTGTTGGGTTTTTCTTTTTCCTATGTGTTTACCGTTATCAAAGAAACTTAAAATGTTCACTTTTTCTTTAGGTGTTCGTTAATCCGAATGAAACTGGTAAACTATCTCGTTTTATTGATGATTTTTTCCTGTATTAAAAATTGTGTTTTCCCATTTGCCTTTTAACACATCTTGTATTGACGGCATGTAATGTTATGGTGTCTCGTGCATTTTATCCTCATATTTTCTTTTATCATATCCCCCCCCCACAAACAAGGCTGCAATTGTAGACGTAAGGGACTACAACATTGAGAGATGTATATTCACATCAGTATTAATATATATATATATATATATATATATATATATATATATATGTATATAATATGTCAGGTTATGTTAAAAACATTCTATAAAGTGCTCGATCGCAAAAAAAGTATTAGCTAAATATATATATATATATATATACATATATATATATATATTTATATATATATATATATATATATATATATATATATATATATATATATATTCCATGAAAAATGCCAGTATACTGAAATCATATGCCCTTAATAGGGTTCAGATGAACATTCATATACACTAAATGTACAAAAGCAAGGAAATTCTCAAATCTTTACACTGTTATTGTAGTTAATTAAGTGTATGACTACATATCAACCAAACCATTTCATTATTACATCACTACAGTATAACTCTCTATGCATGAGTGGATGAAGTGTGTGAGGTACGCTGAAGAAAACATCCTACCAGTAAAATACATACATAGCCCTGTTGTGCTCGCATACCCTTAATGACATTAAAAGTGTAAAAATTTGGAATTTCCTTGCTTTTATACATTTAGTGTATAAATGTCAGACTAAAATACATTTCTGCCTGATGATTCCCTTCAGGGATGAAACACGGAAACCTCTTAGTGGCATAATTACCTTAAATATTTTTTCATAACTTATATATATATATATATATATATATATATATATATATATATATATATATATATATATATATATATAGTCTAAAGAAGCTTTGCGTTATTTAAAAAAAAAAAAGAAAGGAAAATGTAGTTTAAATTTCCAGAGAAACTAACTAAATCCTAAATATTGCAGATTGAACATTCGTTGTTAAATTCATAAATAAAAAAGATATAATAGTAAGTAAATACAATAACAACAGGGGATTAAGTATCTAACAGTGAAACAAAAACAGGAGACCTTAACGTAAATGTCTACTATTAACACGGGAATAATCGGCTGTTTACCATGGAACTGTTTAGGAGATTTAAAAACAGGACATTTATAATATTCATGGCTCTCCAATGATACTGATTAAACTACCATTTCCCCAATAATCAAGTGTAGAAATAATTGAGCTTACAATTTTACTAATATATACATAAATAATAATAATAATAATAATACAATAATAATAATATATTACCCTTAAGACTACCGTGTAATATAGTAATTTGCATATCAATTAAATTAATAATAATAATAATAATAATAATAATAATAATAATAATAATATCCTAACACTACACCCAAGAACCATTCTGCGATATGGTAGCTAGAAATAATATATATATATATATATATATATATATATATATATATATATATATATATATATATATATATATATATATATATACATATATATACAAGTATCATTAAAAATAACGGACATCTTGTGTCTGGTTATTTTTTCTAAGATCCTTTCCGTTTTTCTGATTAGGTTCTTAGTTTCAGACGGAAACTGGCTGATAAAATTGCCATAGCTTCCCAAAGCGCTTTCGGACCCTTCCAGGTCCATCGTCAGTGGAGCAATGTTAACCAGTCATAGACCTCTATGACTGGTTAACATTGCTCCAATTTGATCAGCCAGTTTCCGTCTGAAACTAAGAACCTAATCAGAAAAACGGAAAGCATCTTAGAAAAAATAACCAGACACAAGATGTCCGTTATTGTTAATGATACTTGTATAAAAGAAAAGATTCTGCCAAGATACACACATATATATATATATATATATATATATATATATATATATATATATATATATATGATCACCAATAATCTGTTAGTGGCAGTCGGTATTTTTTATTACTTTGCACAAATGTAGCGCGATACCACGCCTCCCGCAGGTATTACAACTCTTTGTACAGTCCCGAACTATAAGGAAAAAAGTATAATTTACATCGTTGGTCGCGCATTTATATTTTAGGTTTTGGACGATTTTCCTTCTCTTTTTTTGTAAACATCATCTCTATGCAAGGAATGGTCTTTTTGTTATGCTTAGTCAGACAAGCTGTTATTTTACGAGCTATAAAAATAGTTGTATATGAAATTGTAAAATACATTTTTTCTTCACAATTTAGATTTTATTACATTATAAGACAACGCTTAGGGTTCATTACATTAGCCTTTAACAAACCGGCAACACTTTCAACTAGTCAATTGAGTGTGATTTACCGTTCATCAATCATATAAGTATCTCTGATTCAATAACTTCTTATTCATATATTAATTTCTAGCCGACTAAACCACCTATAAATCATCAGGATCACTCCAATGTAACCTTTTAAACGTTAACATATTAAAGCCTACAAGTATACACGCGATGTGAGGATGGTATTCCCTCTACATATATGATAGTTTGAACTTCTGACCTCTGACACTCGAGGCAGTTTAAAATAAAGCCGGCTTTACGAAATAATTTTAAAATATATGTATAATATATTACTTAAATGTGATATATATTACAAATTACACGTTTTTGTCAAACATTATTAAACGACTAATATATAATAAATATAACATAGTAACATTTATAAATATTTAGATATTAAAACTCAAAAATGCAACAAGCTTTTCATTATAAAGTAACGGTATAATATACCTAATAAGCACGGCTGTGTGTAATGTATGTTGCACTTCAAGCACAATACAGAAATCGATAATAATTATAGTAATTCCCTCTTAATTAGGTGTTGATTAATTCCCATTGACCAATTATCGCCAAGCGTCGAAGGCAAATAAGTGCTGATTGAAGAATTAATTAATTAACGTGATAATGATGTCTAGTAAATGTGTCAGGAAAGAAGGTATTAGTAGTTGGAGATAGTTCACGCTGATCGTAAATAGCATTCAGTGTAGGCGCAATTGTTTCACGTTTGTCTTGGGTCGCACGTAACTGACTGGACGTAACGAAAGTTGCTTAAGTTCTTTCAAAATTCAATAAACAACAAAAAACACAATAAACATGCAAACTCTATATTAATCAAATTGAGTTGCCGATGCGTGTGTGTTCCTGGCTTCTACTTTATTTCCACATTATATAGTTAAATCAGACAGAGAGATTTAGTTTTCAGTCGGGTTTCTAACTACGTGTGTATTTATTTGGGTACACCCAAGCGTCTGTGGACGAGTCTTTGGGATGGACGACCCGGGTTCGATCCCACTCACGGCATGCGAATTTTCGGGTCTGAAAACTCGCTCTATCCACCCAGCAGTAAATGGGTACCTGACTAAAACTCAGGGAAGGTTCAAGGCAGCGGAAGAAGATGGATGGGCTCCGCCTTCCATATGTTGTGCCCTAGACAGGGTGATTCTTAACGAATCACCGCCGCTACGGCCATGGGCAGTGTGCGATGTCGGCAACGACACTCGTGCGCGTCCAGGCTATGCGACCTTTACTTTATCTTTTACCCAAGCGTCTACATAGGTGGATCAATTAGCACTAACCTTGGGCAAACTATCGGCATTCTCTAAGTTAGAAGTTATTTAATATCGGGATACCTTGCAAGAAGGTGACGCTCACAGACTGACGGCAATCCCTTTTGGTCATCTTAAAGATTCGCAACCTAGTCAATATTGCAGTCAAGTAAATCCCGAATCGTATATCATTTGTTATCGTTATCTTGAAAATATCGGTCATCGTCGAACTTTTTTACGGAATTTCAATTTCGTTTTTTTTCCAACTTTGATATATTACTCTCATGCTTTTTCTGAACAGTAACCCACATACAAAATTCAAGCCTGATTAGATAAATTTACTTTGTGTTATAAACGTTTACATGCGGTATCTTCGAGAATACTTCTTACAATATAGAGAATTAAGGCGCAGATCAACCTTCGGATGATTCGTATATTATTAGGCGATGGGGTGGAGACTCGCGACTGACTTATGTATTCATTGATTCACAATTACTACATTTTATTTTGGAATTAATATATAAAATAGCGTAAATAAATAAAAACAATTATTCAATATTCCTATTAAAATACGTTAATTATAATAAATCTACTTCAATCGATTTCAGCTTCTTCTGAAACTTTTCAGACATTTTCATATTTGGTTAATATAAAAACAAAAAATGAATTAATTATTTGTTGACCTTTCAAATTTTGAAAGGTCACGAAATAATTAATTCATTTTTGTTTTTATATTAACAAAATATGAAAATGTCTGAAAAGTTTCAGAAGAAGCTGAAATAGATTGAAGTAGATTTATTATAATTAACGTATTTTAATAGGAATATTGAATAATAAATGTTCAAGTCTGTAAACCGTTGTATGGGAGTGATTTGGATATATACAACTTTTCAGATATCCTAATGTTTGAAACAGTTGACAGTTATCGAAGATATTTAAATCCATCGATCTTATAAAAAGACGTAAAACAACATTAGATGAGCTAAAATATACTACTTTAAGGTCAACAACTACCATAGGATAAGTGTTAGAGGATAAATTCTGGCACAGAAAACATCAACTCTTGCTCCTTAGTCAGAAACACCGCTCATGAAATTTGAGGACTAAATAAATAAATAGCGAAAGCTGGATGCGTGCCTCTGTAGACACCTCCGTTCCATCACAGGTCACTGCTGGCCGAAACAAATTATCAGCAACAAGGCGCTATACGAGCATTGCAACGAAAAACCCATCTCCACAAAAGTCGTTGAACAAAGATGGTCTATGTCCTACGAATGGACCCTGACACTCCTGCACAGAGGGCACTAGACTTTGCCGTTACTGGCTCGCAAGCATACCAACCGCGACTAGGACGGCACTGCACAAATCTGCTGGGCACACTACGTGCTGACCTCAAGCAGGAGGGACTAGGACCACTACGTACAGCGAAAAAACTTCATCGCATACGACTACTTGCGCATGACAAGGTCAGATGACCTGGGATTAGCATGGAGGACTGATTGCAGCTACGGGATGCCATTTGACTACCGTAGCCGCAGAACACAGTTTTAATAATAAGCGGAAGTTACGAGACTGCCGGAAGTAAACCGAAACTTACTCAATTCCAGGTGAGTAGAAAGTGACTAACTGCATTAAGAAATATCGTATATTTTGTTATTTTTGATTTCTCAGCTGTTAACAATTCTGATGAATAAGCGACCAACGAGATGATGAGGAAGTGATGACCGTGGTTTAATATGACCAGAGAGCTATAATTATTTTAGTATAACAGTCAGTTTATCAACGTGTAAACCGTTATCTGCATCAGATTTGATTTGTGAGGAGTGCGACTCATGATTTAGAACAATAAATAAACAAGACCTGTCTGAAGGCATACGCTCCAGTTTAGTTTAACTGTCCGTATGTCTATCTCTTACTAACGTGTTTGGCGGCGCACTGTAGGTGGTCCTTACATTTACTAGATCTTTTCAATCTTCTGCAGGTGTGCGATAGCGCTGCGTGTGGTAGATTTTGCTGCCACTGGAATTTCATGTTGATGGAGTCACCCTGGACGGCATTCTAAATTATGTATTATTCAGCTCTGTCAACATAATTGGACTGAACAGGTATCTGAAAGTTGTCTTATTTTACCTCGTGTTCCGCAGCATTATATCAATTTGTTGGATTTGCCGAATGTCTATCCTTCTCTCTTCATCTCTCCCATCGCACTCTTTGTTTCTTTTTATGTGTTTTTCTCTCTTTATCTCTCTCCTCGCCATCTCTTTCTCTCTCTCTCTCTCTCTCTGTCTCTCTCTCTGTCTCTCTCTCTCTCTCTCTCTCTCTCTCTCGCTAAGTCTTGTTTTATGAAGATATAGCAATTTGCTTTAAAGTAGGCGAATTGCAGTTTCCGTTTACAGGATCACATGAAGCATAAGTAGCTGAAATAACAATATATTTTACTTTCTGAATCTATAAAATGTTTTCATTTTACACACACCAACGTAAACACAAATACACACACACACACATATATATATATATATATATATATATATATATATATATATATATATATATGCATGTATGTTTTTATTTTTATTTTCACTATGACGTACAAAAGCGATACTGCCATGACGATGTTAAGATCGGTAGCAATTAAAACTACCGTTACCCCAGTCCATGAAAGTTAGTACTTCCTATAATTTTTCATTTTGAAGAAAACCAAAACAAGAAATACACACACATATATATATATATATATATATATATATATACAGTCATCTACATACAGGCTGTTTCGCATCTCTTCAGTGCGGCTAAAACAGTTGTGCGTCAAGCCGAGATCGAAACTCAACTGTCGAGCTGACAGTCGGTGCCTCTACACCTGCGCTCTCATACGACACTGAGAGGGTGCAAGTGATATATCAAAGTCAACATTGTCAAGTGTCAGGTGCTCGAATTAGTTTGAACTAATAAATTGTGCCTTAAAGCCAATGGAAGTTGGCGATAGGGTTACAAATAAGCTCTACCCCAAAAAAGTAACTTCTATATATATATATATATATATATATATATATATATATATATATATATATATACATATATATATATCTTATATATATTTGTATATATATACATATATATATACATATATATATGTATATATATATATACATATATATATCTCTTATATATATATGTGTATATATACATATATATACATATATACATATATATGTATATAAATATATATATATATATATATAAATATATATACATATATACACATATAATTACATATATACACATATATATACATATATATACATATATGTATACATATAAATATACATATATGTATACATATAAATATATATATATAAGTATATATATATATACATGTATATACATATATACATATATATATATATTTAGAGAGAGAGAGATATGTATATATATATATATATATATATATATATATATAGATAAATAGATAGATAGATAGATAGATAGATCGAGAGTGTCATCAAAGGTATGTGACATGGTGTCAAAAGCGTATATTCATATAGGCCACAGTGTAAGAAACTATAAACTTATGTGTTTGATTCTTTCTTTCGTAAAATTAGACTTACATTCTATCTGAACAGTCTTCTCTAAAATATATCAATTAACACAGCTATATATATGTTTATGTTTTTGTCTTTTAAGGGAAGTGGGGGCTGATCAACTCTGCTGGGAAGCCATGAAATTAAATACTGTCTTGTTTTTAAATTCCCGAAACAGTTTTTCATGGTAAACAACTGATGACCCCTTAAAATAGTGTTAGAAATAAACTAATATAATAACTGTAAAAAATAAATTGACTTACATGAGTGAATTTCCACTGGAAGACTTGGGACTATAAGTTTTTTTTTAGTTTTTTTTTTCATTTTTTATATTTTAATATAGTTTTAATGGTTGAGAAACTTCCGAGACTATATATATATATATATATATATATATATATATATATATATATATATATATATATATATATATATAAAGTGTAAATTATCAGAAGTTAAGGCCTCTTTTCTGGTATTAACACTTGCTGTTTATATGAGTTAGATAGATGCCCGAGTGTTCCAGGACATTTCTTCTTCACCTCTCAAATGTTGACCCATTAAATGAGTAAAGAACGTTTGTGTTGATATCCTCGAATTGACCAGCATTATCTCATAGAATATATTTCTGATAGTCTCTTTTGCTTTCCGGATTCCAGGAAAAGAATTCATCTAGTCTAGTGGAGAATCCAGCTTAGTTCTGTTCATCGAGCCGACATTACTTCTAGAAGGCGCACCATTCCTCGTAGAAACGAGTGTAGGTAGCCATACCTAAATCATCTTAATTGGGCTCAAATACTATATTGTTTTATACTTGGTCCGTGTTTACCTGCACGGTTAAGTATCCTGCCTTGATAACCCCCTGTACAGAGAGACCTTAGACACTCGGGTCTAGTGTCTAGTAGGCATTAGAATTCACATATAATCTATTCACATAAAGATTGAGAACCCATTTAACCTACGGCAATTACGCCTATGCACACATCGATCCACATCTAGAGCACACACGCACTTCATATATATATATATATATATATATATATATATATATATATATATTATTATTATTATTATTATTATTATAATGCGTAAAAATAACATAGTAAATGAATCCTTCTAGAATATAAATATCTATACAATAAGGTTATTTTATGACTCGGAACAATTTATCACACGTAACGTATCAATGTTTAAAAAGAGTCTATTCTGAGATGGAAGAAACCCCTTGAGCGTATTTCCTCTCACAGCGATCGGACGACCGGGGTGTGTGATTATGCTTTGATCTCGGCATAACAAGTGAGAAAATAAAAACCGTCTTGTTTTTTTTTTTGGGGGGGGGGGCTTATTTGTTTTTTTCACAGAGTATAAACAAAAAAACTAGTGTACAGAAAGTAAGACGTGTCGTGGTAAAAATCCTTTATGGGTGGGTAATTGGCTTTATCTAATACCGTCGCGGTCTATCGAGTCAACAATTGCGGTGCTTGTATGATAAAAAGCCGAATAAAAGCTTTTTGTGTCTTTTAGTGTTGGAGAGGTAACTAAAGGACAGGTAACTCTTCACAAAAGATCTAGATTTCGAACAATATTTTTTTAACCCTTACCCTAACCCCTTACCCTTACCCTAACCCTAAACCCTAACCCTAAAACCTAACCCTTACCCTAACCCTAACCCTAAACCCTAACCCTAACCCTAACTCTAAACCCTTACCCTAACGCTAACCCTTTTATGTCTAATCGACGTTCTCCTTGCACAGTAGCCACATGTGCAACGCCAATTAAAGCCATCAGTTTTGATTACTGGAAAATAGTGCTTAAAATTCGTTGTAAGAGTTACCTGACCTTATTAACCTATCCAACACTAAAAGACAGAAAGCACTTTGTTATGCTTTTTATTATACAAGCACCACAATTGCTATGTAAAATCTCAGCGTAATATAGGCACCTAATGGAAGTACATCATTGAATCTCTACGTCACCTGGAACGGTTGCTCGTTAAATCAGTGCGGTGTAAATCATTATTTGTTCGTCAACATATTGTAAACCCTTCATTATATAGACTACGGAGGTGCGATGTGGTTACTCAAGAAACCTTCACGTGACATAGTTACCAGTTTACAAGATGCATGGTCAACTCTAGTTCAATTTACTCACATCTACAAAACACTTAACTACACTCCTTCTGATTTTATACAAATTATAGTTAATAACACTAAAATTATACATTAAGAAACCAATTTAAAAAAAAATACTCGAAGTTTTCTACATAAAAACACAACAGACTACAATTAATAACATCACATATAAAACCAGTCGTAACATTGTAACATGCTTCACGTAATGCGATTCTGTTAGATCGCGTAGAGACCAACGGGATGAAAGTGACAACGCGTTTTCGCAGAACGCCGTGTGGAGCACCATTAATAATTTTACATATTCGGAAGAAAATACGTTCGCTCCATATTTTCGAAGATATGAAAATTTATATAGAATTGACTGTGAAAGTTGGGCTAACAAAAAAATTCATTTTGCCTCGGAAAACTAGCGATTTAACGTTTATAGAGGTGGTAAAATTATTAACGGAATTGTTCAGTCGAAATATCACGTTATTTCACAAACGCTGGAAGTACATAAACCTGGTAAAAAAAGAGGAGGAAGATTACGCTACTTTTGCATCGATAATAAACACACATTGTGACGACTTTAAACTGGCTGAATTGAGTGCCGATAATTTCAAGTGTTTAATTTTCGTACAAAGGTTAATCTCAGGAAATGACATGGAGATAAGGCGTAGTGTCCTAAATAAATTAGAGAATGAACCAAGCCTTACACTGCAAAAGTTGGCCGAGGAATGTCAAAGATGTATCAATATAAAACAGGACTAAAAAGACATTGAACTATCTGGCATGCGCATATAAAAAAGTACATAAAAAAACAAAAGGTCAACTTCATAAAACATAAGACAAAACAGAAATAGTGATTTTTATGCAGCAATGACAAGTCAACAAGGTAAAAAGACAAATACATTGCCACTGAGCCTTTGCTCACGCTGTGGTAGCCCGCATTGGTACAATGACTGTCCTTTCCGTTTTAAGTCCTGTATGAATTGCAAAAAGGTCAAACATAAAAGTTCGCACTACAGAACAGGTAGAGGAAAAAAAAACGCGAGTTCAAGCAACTAGGACCAATAATGAAAAATGCATGAACATAGGAAAATGTGTACAGGTGAAAATCCTGGATAAAAACATAAAATTACAATTGGATTCGGGTTCAGATGTCTCCATAATAAATGTACATACGTGGAGAATCTTAAATAAACCCACTTTGTTAAGAACAAACAGACTGGCCAGCACAGTAACTGAGGAAAGAATTAAATTTGAAGGAGAATTAATCACAAATGTGTCCCTAATGGGAAATACTAAAAAACTAAAAATACTGGTGCTGAAGGATTCAAATAATCTATTCGGTTCGGACTGGATGCAGGCATTTGATTTATTGAAAATTGCTAATAAATAAATTTTGTAACAAAATAAATAGTCTAGCAACGGAATTGGAAAAACTGCAACGAGAATTAAAATTTTCTGGCGGTGTTTGGCGCTGCACTAAGATGATTGCCAAATTTCAACTTAAAGAAAATGTACAGTCAGTATTTAAAAAATAAAGAAAAGTACCCTTCGCTTCGATAGAAAATTAACGAGGAAATAGACCGACTTGTAGAGACTCGTATTTTATCAAAAGTACTACACAGCCAGTCGTCAGCACCCAGGGTTTATGTATAGAAAAAATCTAATGAGATTCACGTATGTGAAGACTTTTCAACGGGTTTGAATACAGCTTTAGAATACTATAACTACACACTGCACAGCCCCGAGGAAGTGTTCCCAAGTTGAAATGAAGGAAGATTTTTTTTTCTATAAGATACCTAAGTGAGGCATACCTCCAAATACCGGTGGATGAGTATAGTTCGAAGCTGTTATGTATAAACACACATCGTGGTTTATATAAATTCGAAAGGTTAGCTTTCGGAATCAAAATCGCGCCAGTCATTTTCCAACAAGTAACGGATACAATGCTGGGCGGACTGAATTTTGCGAGAGCGTATCTTGATGACATTTTGATTAATAGCAAAGATATCGAACAACACTAGACACATGTAAATCAAGTGTTTGCGAGAATCCAAGATCATGGGTTCAAAGTAAAAGAAGAAAAATGTGATTTTTTCCTGGAGGAAATAACATACCTGGGTCATGTTATCGACAAAGACGGAAGAAGGCCGGACCCATCTATCTATCGCGATAAAAAAACATGCCGGCGCCAGAAAACGTCACGCCATCACAGAGTTTCCTGGGGGTAGCAAATTACTACCAGGCCTTTATTTCAGAAATGCATAATTTGCGCGCTCCATTAAATGAGTTATTAAAAAAAGATAAAGCCTGGGTGTGGACACCTGAATGCCAGGATGCGTTTAATAAAATTATAGAAAGGCTTACGTCAGAGTAACTTCTAACACATTGCGACCCAGAATTGCGCATAATCCTGGCTAGGGACGTTAGTTCATATGGTTTAGGAGCGTGTATCCTACATATAATGCCGGATGGGCCCCATAAACCCATTGCATATGTATCTAGGACCTTGATCCCGGTGGAAAATCAGTATTCTAAAATCGGGAAAGAGGCCCTAACAATTATATTTGCGGTAACAAAGTTTCACCGATACATACATGGTAGACGATTTACTTTACAGACGGACCATAAGCCGCTAATTACAATTTATGGATCTAAAAAAAGGCCTACCGGTATATACGGCTAATAGGCTATTGAAGATGGGGAACTTTCTGATTAAATTACAACTTTAAAATGCAGCATTTGCCTTCAAATAACATCTATCATGCAGATGGGTTGTCGAGATTAGTGCCAAAACAGAGAGATACTCTAGAAGACCCAGTGATCGCGCCCCTTCAAACAGAAGGAGATGTTAAAGAGATCTTGTGCAACGCAGTGAGAGAGCTTCCGGTGACACTATACGAGATAAAAAAGAAGCTCACGAGGATGAATTATAACCAGCACAAACATGATAATGGTAGATAAGGATGTACATGTGGCAAAGAGTTTCTTACTCTGTGATGAGATACTCATGCACAACGAAAGGGTGGTCATCCGAGAAAAACTACGAAAGAATATTCTAAAAGATTTTCATGTTGGCTATCCAGGGATAAACCGGATAAAATGGGTTAATGAGAAGTTTTGTGTACTGGCCAGGTATGGATGATGACATTGAAAAAGCAGTAAAGCTGTGTAAAGACTCTGCCTTGGCGGCAAAAGCACCGCATATAACACATAGCCCATGGCCAAAGACTGAAAGTCCGTGGGAAAGAATCCATGTGGATTTCGCGGGACCACTGGAAGGTTTTTACTATCTAATCGTAGTCGAGAGTTTTTCGAAGTGACCCGAAATACTACATTGCAAGAGTCCCACGTCGGAGATTGCCATAATATTCCTAGCTGAACTATTCGCCCGATTTGTGGTAGTGGATTGTCTGGTGAGTGATAATGGGACGCATTTCACGTCATCAGATTTTGAGGAGTGCTGCGCGACGTTTCAAATCAGACATATCACGACTCCCCCGTATCATCCTAGGTCAAACGGCCAGGCGGAACGTTTTGTAGACACGTTAAAAAGAAGACTAAAAAAGGGCGGTGATACTCCTAAGGAGAAGGCTTTGCAACAATTTCTGCAAGTATATAGAATTACTAATAACGTAAACGTACCATCTTCATTATCCCCCGCAGTGATGATGTTTTTTAAGTTACTACTTAAACAACATATATATGATCGAATTTCTACGGTACCGAAGAAAAAATACAACCCAGGAGATAAGGTATACTTTAAGATGTTCAAAAACAACGCATTGTTCTGGGACCCCGATACAAATGTAAAAGAGGATCGAGTCGATGGTCTATACTATAAAAAGGACCATAGTTCTCGTATAAGAGACATCTGAATCAGATCGGGAAAAGACTGTCAGATGACACTGACAGCTCTCCACAAGTAGAAGATGTGATGGACGTGATATATGACAAATTCATCTTGCCAGCGTCCTAGGTAGTCACACAGAAACGGTAGCAAAAAAGAAACGAATGGCTCCAGACTACATAGAGATAAACCCGAAAAAGAAACGTTACTAAGACTTCTGAGGAAGTAAGGCTTGGAAGGGGAGTGTTATGGTGCCGTATCTGAACGAAGAATAAATGGACTCGTCACTCCATAATACAATGCAAGAAGCATTTCAACTCACAGTCTTCTTCCACACCAGTTCGATACTGGCAGTCCAGAATACCACTTCTTGTATATATATTCTTTCTCTTCAATAATATATCTTTGTTCCTGTAACCCCGTGGTTCCGTGTATTTATTTCGGTCCCTAACAGGGTAACAACAATGTATATATATATATATATATATATATATATATATATATATATATATATATATTGAATTGAAAAAGGACGAAACGTATACGTACATAGATAATAAACAATAACAAATATTTATTATTTGTCGCTCCTTGAAAGTAGAGCACTGTAATTGGTAGTATTAACACAGCATGACGTCACTTGCTTATAATGCATCATTCCTTCCCTTAATAGAAGTAGAATGCCTCGACGTCAAAGCCGCCGGTAAAGTGTTAAAACTATCATAGTTTATTCGCTGTTTACAATTGGCCCAGCGATTAGCGACGTCGGACTGGAGTTGAAAAATACTTGAGGTTCGAAGTTTCGAATCGCATGACCGGTAGTGAATAGTCATATCTCTATGCTGATGAGTCCCGATTGAAAAAGGACGAAACGTATACGTACATAGATAATAAACAATAACAAATATTTATTATATATATATATATATATATATATATATATATATATATATATATATATATATATATATATATATATATGATAGGGTGTATAGATTGGGAGATTGATAGAAAAAATAATACATAACACAGAACAAATTATACACAGGTGAATGATGTAAAATTTAAATGTTTGAAGTGAGAACGGAGTGTAGACCTAGCATATCATGTTGGGGTTCCGCATTCTGTATGAAATAAATTTCATTAACCATATACATATTGACCACGTTCCAGCTCGCCATGAATAAAATAGTAGGGTTGACGAGTGTTTCAAGAACATGATTTCGGATAGCAACTACTGTTTTATTTTTTCACGAATTTACAGACTTTTTAACACCTTCCTCTTCATTAGAAATGCTCTTTTTTTTAGGATCGTACATTTTTTAAGTGTGAAATCGATTCATTCATTTGGCGTTAATTTCCATAAACTGAACAACTCTGGTCGTTTTGTCGTGCTTTAAATTTGCTTTTATTTTATAAATACTTTAAAACACGAGGAATTTCGTATTAATCTCAAAAAGTCATTCTTCTCTCGGTAGAAGACGTTCGTTAAGTATGCAAATATGTTGAACAATAGAAATTAACTCTAATTTAAAATTAACCAAGAGCAGAGATAGGCACCGCCGGGTTTCTGATGCCAAATTAAATATTCATTAGGACCGTCCCTAATAATTACTACCTTCACCACGTGGTGGCAAAAGTTGAACGAATCACCTTTGGCAGCCGGAGATATCTGATTTAATATTTTGATAAGAATTGAATAAATTACACTTGCACATTTGCATATCGGTTCGATATAATTTTAATCAGTGCATTATTTAGATTATTCAGACCACTTTAATAGACTTGGATATTATTATAAAGTTTCGGGCAAGGTTACCTCCAAACTTTGTCAGGTGCGTCTGGCCGGACTCGGCAATCTGTATATCAGACTTCGGAATATGTAGTGGCGTTTGATCCCCAGGAGAAGCTTGTCATCGTCAGGGATAGCTGGATAGAAATATCAATTATTTCGTACATGTATCCTTAGTCTCGTCCCTACTGAGGATTGCACTTTCAACATCCAGAAATATGTCACTTAGAACTGTTGATAACTCAGCACTTTTATATTTGTGTCACGTGTCTTTGCAAAAACATTTAGTACGAAGTTTAATTTAATAGACCATAAACCTACACATTACTTATATATATGGCATAGGAAAATAAAAAAGAAACAAATATGGTTATACTTCTGACAAGGGTGTATTACACCGAAAGTGCTCAAGTTTTAAAAGTAAATAAATAAATTATTTAAAAAAAAAAACATAAATAATTTGCGTTGTCAAGGTTTTCAAACTATGTTTTAAAAAAATATTCTCTTTATTATTGCCATTTCAGCAACGTATTCAGTGTGTGACTTTTCAAACTACCTTATTCACGTAACCGCGTGCTTCACACAGCGGCACATCCAGATTAATCCTCGATAACATCAAGACGAATTTCAACTTGACTGCGATAAATATGTCTCAGTCGGGGAAGATTATACGATAAAAAGAAGAAAAAAAAATATGCTTATACTTCTGACAAAGGGGGTAAATCACCGAAAGTGCTCAAGTTTTTAAAGTAAATAAATAATTTATTTAAGAAAACATAACTTATTTACGTTGTCTATGTTTTCAAAATAGTTTTCTTTTAATATTCTCTTTTATTATATTGTATATATATATATATATATATATATATATATATATATATATATATACATATATATATGTAGTATACATATGCATATATATATATATATATACTAATGATAATAGAATTAACGATAAGTGAAATATCGTAGAGTGATCTATCTCGATAAAGTAAAGCTCAATACGTTGAGTAGAGCAATCAATTTTACAGAAAGAAAGATGAAGAAAAAAATTGTACAAACTTACATAAAGTTACATGAATTAATACAAATGTTATTACATCGAAAGTTCAGATGCAAGGAGTTACATTAATCCTTAACCCATGGGTTTTCAAAGATAACACTCTTCTCGTCAGAGGATAAAATCTGGTAATATGGTAATATGGTATTTATAACAATTAAATATTACCTAGTTCCATCTCACTTTTAAAAATTGAATAATAAAAAAAAACACAAAAAAAGGTTTGGGATTAAGAAATAAAAGGCCGGGAATTAAAAAAATTAGCAGTATTGCGAGGTGATTTTTTAAGACGAAAGGGACGTTATGGTGTAGATAGTTAATAGTAAAAGTAACAGTTTGTAGAATTGAAGAAAGTTTTTTAACAAATAAAAGGTGGAGGGTTGAAAATATCTAACTTGGTCCGTATGGATTCATACGCCGTTATAGTATATTTCCGTGGAGTTACAAGTAAACATCCTGTATTGGTATTTTAAATATCCAATTCGGAAAATCCGAGGTTAAGATTGTCCGTTGAAAGGCGTTATGTGGAAAATTTTATATCTGCCTTCAATTCCTGGCTTCCCTGGCAGAGAAATGTTTCAAAAGTGTTATATATCCTCTTAAATATTCTGCTTAGGGTAGGGAGCGTTGCCGACTAAACAGAATAGAACCGGATCCACCGAGATCAAAAAGGAATAATGCGTGCGGCTAATATTTTAAGGGTAGTGTAAAGGAATGGGCGGGGTTGGGGTGTTAGTGAATTCTATAAATTCAAGTTTGAGTGGTCAGCTAAGGTGTGCCTGTGGGGTGTGGGTAATTCAGTAGCTTATATTTTGAGGTTAAGCAGGTATATATATATATATATATATATATATATATATATATATATATATATATATATATATATATATATATATATATATATATGGTAAATGTATTCTATATATATATGATATATATATACATATATATATATATATATATATATATATACATATATATATATATATGGTATATATATATACAGGGTGGGCCAAAATAAGGGTCCTATCTTTAAATTTGAATAACTTGAATTTGAATAACTTCCACAAAATAAAAGTTAAACTCACCAAACTTTATGTGTGTGTAGACTGACCCTTCCGAGATTTTTTGAAATAAACAAAACAAATTTTAGCCGAAAAACACTTCTTAAAACTTACAAAAACTAAAGTATTGTTTTTTACACTGTTTTGAGTTTTTTAAGCAAAAATAATGTTTTCTAAATGAGGGTACGTTCCTTAGGGCTAATACGGCTCATGCTTGCTTCGGAAGGGGTCCTTTACTTATTCTAAAAAAAAAAATTTTTTAATCAATAAATAAAAAAGTTATGAATTTTTAAAAATAGGACCCTTATTTTTGCCCACTCTGTACATGTACATATATATATGGCATATACATGCTATATATAGAGAGAGATATGATAGATATATACATATATATATGGTATATATATGTAATATATATATATATATATATATATATTAAATATATACATACATATATGTGTGTTTTAATATATATATATATTAAAATATATATAGATATAGATATATATATATTAATATATATATATATATATATATATATATATATATATATATAAATATATATATATGTGTGTATATATTAATATGTATATATATATTCAAATATATATATATATATTTCAATATATATATTTCAATATATATATATATATACATATACATAGATTTAAATATATATATATAAATACCTATATATATATATATAAATATATGAATATATATATATGAATATTAATATATATATATATATATATATATATATAAATATATCTATATATTTATTTAAATATATATTTAAATAAATATATATACATTAAAATATATATGTAAACATATATATACATATATATTCATATATATATATATATGTATATATATATGTATATAGATTTAAAAATATATTGTAATATGTGTATATATATATATGTGTGTGTGTGTGTGTGTGTGTTTATGTATCTATATACATACATATATTTCGAAGAATTGAGTTGAAACCATCGAAACTTTTTTATATGCCAATAATCTGAATTATGAATGTTCATCTAAAAGATTCATAAACAGGTACGTTAATGTGTTAAATCATATCGTCAACAATTTCAATATTAAAATGCAATATATAAATACTCTTTATTAAACGTTTTATAAGTAATCCAAATGCATTAATTAGTTTTTATATCTTCATCATATTATTCATTCATATTCATTCTGTCCGAATCCGATGATTTTAATCTTGGCATTATTTTTCATGATACTTCTCTAAATAGAATTATGTCATGAAATACATCGGGTACTTTCAACAGTGAAGTTTTCCAACATCCTAACCGAATCGCTTTCTGTGACTCGAACTGGATTTTAAGTTTGTTTATATCAAATGATTCTGTTGTTGGCAGTATCTCCCCGATAATATTCTGGTTAGAATTCTTTCAAGAAATATTTCAAGTACTTAAAATAGAAACCACTTGAAGTTTGCTAACATTCTAATTGAAAATGGTTCAGTTAAACTTACGGGATTCGAACATGACACATCCAGATTGTCATTCGCTGTTGTTAACGACTATAGAAACGTTATTTGCTAATATTCTTCATCATTTCAACAGACAGTTAATTCATATAACGTGGTGGTAACCTTGCGTTCTTGTTTAATAAGAGTGCATTACATAGTTGCTGTGATTCGGTCATGAGTTGTCTTCCCCTTATCTGTCTTTCAAAAGAGGGAGATAGAGAGCGTAAAATAAAATATAGCGAGAGATGCAAAATAGATATAGTCGAGTGAGTCGGTGTATATTAATGCGGTATAGTTTTTTTAATGATGTGCTCGCCTTTGTCATTACGTGTACTCACAGTTGCTGGAAGGCAGTTGTACTATGGAAGAAACTTTCTTGACATTTTGCTGTGAAAGTCAACGTAATACCCACGGGGGTTTCCGTTTTTACGTAGGAATTGTAGCCGAAAGCTCCTCCGGATTTCGCTAGAAAAAGCCTTATTCATCCCTTTTTGTTTTTCAATTTTGTCTTTGATATTTATTTATTTCGATCGATTCTTTCTGGATGTATATATTTTTTACACTTTCTAGAAACATTATGTTGTAATAGTTTTTGTGAACATTGAACGAATCTGATTAACATAGATAAGTGGTTCCAAAAGTTGTTCTCGACTCGCATACACTTCTCCTAGTCCTCCATCAGACCCTATAGCGCTTGATCGTCACACTCACAAATTAGAAAGAATTGTTTACAGTAGCTCTCTCTCTCTCTCTCTCTCTCTCTCTCTCTCTCTATATATATATATATATATATATATATATATATATATATATATATATATATATATATATATATATGTGTGTGTGTGTGTGTGTATGTGCGAAAAAAGACGAACGGAAAACAGGTTAAAATGCAAGGGAAAATCAAAAGCAAGAGATTTAACCGGTTTCGTTCGTATTAAATTGATACGAATGAAACCGGTCATATCTCTTGTTTTTGTTTTTCTCCTGGATTTTAACCTGTTTTCCGTTTGTCTTTTTTCACACATTTTGTCTACCACGGCATTTAATTTTCATGACTATTCGTGCACCTTACCCTATATATATATATATATATATATATATATATATATATATATATATATATATATATATATATATATATATATATTATTAAAATTGTAAATAGACACTTTTATCAATGCAAGAGTAATTAATTATTTTTTACGTTAATCTTATTAATTTCGGAATAATATTTCAACATCAGAGTTGATCAGCATCGTACCATTTAAAAAAATAAAAACTAAACAAAGTTTTTTTTGTTTTCTTTAATATAATTTCCTTGTTAATGGGTGTTCTCCATGGAGATGTTCTTGGCGGTTATGAATTCGAATTCTGGTTGTAGAACGAAGACGCATTGGCATGCTCGAAGTTGTAGTAGATGGGTCGTTCATTTAAAAGCATTCGTGGGTCAGTATTATTAAAATTGAAAATAGAAGTCTTTATCAATGAAAGATTTTTTTGTTATACTTTGATCTTATTAATTTCGGAATAATATTCCATCATCAGAGTTTACCAGTATTGTGTAATTATTTTCTCAAAAAAAAAAATAAACAACATTTTTTTTGTTTTGTTGGTATAATGTCTTTCAATTGCACAATAATGATACACTCTGATGATAGAATATTATTCCGGAACTTGCAATGCTATAGCTAGATAGAAACAGTCCGGTGAGTTCAACAGACGGATAGTTTTTGAAAACAAAATTGGCGCGTGGAAGTTGTTTTTATGTAGGCGATTCATTCTATCACTTTCTGCATTTTTTTTGCTTAACTATACCTTGTATATTTTTATATTTGTGTTCTTGGCCCCCCCTTAAATAATGATGATATTATTCTCAATAGTTATAGTAATATTATTACTAGTATAGAAATCTAATCTTTTTTTTATATTTAGCTACAGAATTCTTGTCGACTTTTATAACCAGTTTCTAATTGTATTTATTTTTCTTCACTTACATCAAGGGGGGGGTGACAGAGTTAGTACTTACTTTTGCCCCGGACAACGGGGTGAATGGTAATAGGGAGAGGAGGGGGGAAGTAGGCAGAGGAGGGTGGAAATAGGCAGAGGAGGGGGAAATAGGCAGAGGAGAGGGAAATAGGCAGAGGAGAGGGGAAATAGGCAGAGGAGGGGGAAATGGGCAGAGGAGAGGGGAAATAGGCAGAGGAGAGAGGACATAGGCAGAGGAGGGGGAAATAGGCAGAGGAGGGGGAAATAGGCAGAGGAGAGGGAAATAGGCAGAGGAGAGGGGAAATAGGCAGAGGAGGGGGGAATAGGCAGAGGAGGGGGAAATAGGCAGAGGAGTCATATCAATATTGATATAACTACTAAACAACTATACTACGACTCCTACTACTACGACTACTATTATCAAAAACTATATTTTACTGCTACTGCTACTATCAACAACAACAACAACCACAGCAACAACAACAACCACAGCAACAACAACAGCAACAACAACAACAGCACCAGCACCAGCCACAGCAACACTAATAATAATAATAATAATAATAATAATAATAATAATAATAATAATAATAATAATAATAATAATAATAATAATAATTTCGAATATGCAAGAAAACGGTACAAACACAAACCAGAAACTGTACTAGAAAACGAAAAACACAAAATCATATGGGATATGAATGTACAAACAGACAAACCCATAACAGCAAGGAGACCGGATATGATAATAATCAACAAGAAAGAAAAATCCTGCAAAATCGTGGACTTTGCCGTTCCAGCAGAACCACAGAGTGAAGATCAAAGAGACGGAAAAGAGAAGCAAATATACTGAACTTGCCAGAGAATTGAAAGGAATATGGAACATGAAGAAAGTCAGTATAACACCAATAATCATAGGAGCACTAGGAACAGTCCCCAAAACATGGAGAAAAGACTAGGAGAAATAGGAATCAAAGGGATAACTGAGACCATACAAAGGACAGTAATGATCAAAACAGCTACAATCCTGAGAAATGTCCTCGAATGCGGAAACCAACCCACATAAGCAACGAATGGAGAACAAACACATGGAAGCACAAAACAACAGAACCGGGGAAAATACAACCGCACGAGAGAGGCGCAAGCATAGGCTGACGCCACGAAAATTATGGACAGAGGGTCGAGGAGGGAAAGCGCAAAACCAGACCTCCACTGGAAGAGCGCGGACAGCTCTGGGACCTTGGGAAGGCTTGTTGCCACTCGGGCCCCAGAGGGGACCAATGGCCCTTATCAGCGGGAAATCGTTGGTAGGTGGCTGTTGCGATTACCGCAAGGTCATCAGCGGTGATGAACGAAAAGAGGTGGAGCATACTGGAGGCCTGAGGAGACTTGTTGTCACTCAGACTCCAGGGAATACCACAGGTTGTCGGCAGTGGGTGACCACTGACGATGACCAGTGTGATAACTCCTAGTGAGTAAATAATAATAATAATAGATTTATTTCGTTGGTAAAAAGCATCGGAACTTTTAGACTCATCACATTAAACAAAATAGTCTCAATAATGAATCTATTACATACGCACACCCCAACTACCAGAACATAATAGAATACAACAAAATCGAATATTTAAAGGAAGATGTAAAGACTATTCATTTTTATCAGCGCGTTCTGCCAATCTAATTGCCGTCTGACTCACTTGTCATTAAGGAATAAGGTCGAATCAAGAGAGATAACCGAAGGACAGAGAAAGTCAACTGGCATCGGGCCAGCATTTTTTTTCTCAATATGCCTGTATTTCTTTTCATTCTTACAACAACCCCTTTTTTTAAAATGGTAATTCTCTTCACTTAACCGTAACGATTTCATGTATTACCGATTTCGTGTATAAACGATTTCTTCATCCTTCGTTACTAAAACAGTATTTATTGTTACCTTTCTCCCCGCGCAGTTTTCTAGCGAATGTGAATACTGAAATATCTTTTTTGGCGTTGTTCTTGCTCTACTCGTAACTTCAAATCGACTTTTTGATTCTCTTACTTTTAAAAAAAACTATGTTGATATTTTCCGATTCTATAGTTACTCTTACCCACCCGCTTTTAAATTCAACATATTATGTTTGGACAAAATAATGGAAACACCGTCACAGTACTCCCATGAAGTCCAGCCCTGCGAAACTGTCACCGAATATTTTTTTGTTCAATCCAGATGATTGTTAAGCTCTTCTGTATGTCTGCCTTCTGTGATTTTCGGCTTTCTGTTCACACTCCTTACAAGAGATCTAAAATATTTTTCAGACAACTTCGGCTTTCTTCGAGAATTTTGTTTAGATGACGATGTTTTCCCTCTTTGTTCATAAGCTGCCATTACTTTTGAGACAGTTCCTCTCGATGCGGCCTCCATCTCGGCCACGTCCGTTAATGTAGCACCTACGATATAGGCCCCGATAATTTGCCCTACTTGAAGATCTGTCATTTAAATGTGTCCTACAAGTATTCACGATCTGAAATTAAAAATAAACTTAACCAATTAATTCAGGACAAGTATAACCATGAATAAAAACAATGAAATCAATATTTCGTATTTTTTTTCTCAATTTTTATAGGTGTTTTAAAATCGATGCTAAATTCACAAGTAGTTATCACTATTTTGTCTACTCGCTGTATGTGTTTGTCTATATTTTGTCGATCCACAGCGAAGCGTAAGTTAGATTATGCGTAAATTACACTCACACGCTATTCTTGTAGATCTACCATAATATACATGTTTGGGACGGGTAACATTTTTCTATAATTTTGCAAGGTCTACATGTAAAAACATGATACGAGAAAAAAGTGGAGTATACGAGATAACATTTTCCCCAGGTTTGACTAATTATCGAATGAATTATTAAGATGAATAAAGATTGTTTAAATGAAGCCAAATTGTACTAAAACTATCATTTAATATTTCCAGATAGAATACAACCATCAAGTTTATATTTTAAGTATGTGTGTGTTTATCGCGACTACGTGACCTACACATTATAAGTTATCCTTCACTATTAATTGTCGACGCCAAGGTGTATTTTTTAGTTAAGAGTAAAGTCGGTGTAAAACGTTGCGAACTATTGATAAATCGGGACTCCAACTCTTTCAAGAGACAAGTGATAAAAAAAGGCTCTGACCTTGTTCGCAGAAAGCCTTCAAAAGAGAACAACGGTACTCTCACAAAATGTAACTGTCGCCAGAACATTAAAAAACAAACTGCCTCCAGAAGAAAGAAAATGCTCTCAAATAATCAGTAATCGGCATATATGCAAACTACTAACTTTCAGTAAAAGGTATACACACATAGCTTAAATCGTTCCTAAGTTTCGACTTGAGCCAGCCAACACCACCCAACCTACCTTCGATCACCAGCAACCCTATACTACGTTAGCCAGTTAACTTATTTTTTCTTATATAATAGAATATTGAGTGAAATAAAAACTGCAATAACGTAAAGTACTAAACAACATTATTATTTTAAAACCGATTTACATAAAAGAATTGTTAATAGTAAAATGAGGCGAGGTGAATGGTTCAATAAAACTAATAAAGAATAAGCAGTCTAATGTGTATTAATTCTCATATATACTCCACTCACTCCAGATAATAATTACGTGGTCATTTTATTACTCGATGAATTCGTAACTTAATAACCATTATCGTTCTTCCTATCAACCTGGTTGGTGACATAGTGCGTATTTTTTGTCTTTTCATTGTTTGTAAATAAAAGATTAAATTAACACGACATCATTCATGCGATTTAGAAATGGTAACAAAAATAAGTAAAACGACTGACGATAAGTCTAAGCTGGTTCCTCAAAAACAGTACTTTTAGTTTTCAGAAGTGAATAGTGTCATCATTTTAATTAAATACAAGCAACCTTACAGAAAACAATAGAAAATATAACGTTCATCCGGCACATTATCATATATATAAAAAACCCAAAAAGGGTAAGGAATTAGTACACTATTTGTTGGCGCGCAAATAATGCATCATAAAATATGATATAAAAATAAGTTTGATGCAACAAAATAATGATATATTAATGAATTTAAATACGAAACAAATAACACTTTTGCAATCTTAATAATTTGAAATAATCATTGAAATAAAACTAATGTCTAATTTGCATTCCATGATAAATGCCAGTATACTGAAATCATATGCACTTAATAGGGTTAAGATGAAAATTCATATACAGTAAATGTACAAAAGCAAGGACATTCCCAAATGTTTACACTTTTACTGTCATTAAGGGTATGACTACATATAACTAAACCATTTCATTATAACATCACTACAGTATGAAATCTCTATGCATGAGTGGATGAAGTGTGTGAAGTGCGCTGAAGAAAAATTCCTACCAGTAAAATACATAGCCCTGTTGTGCTCGCATACCCTTAATGACAATAAAAGTGTAAAAATTTGGAAATTTCCTTGCTTTTGTACATTTAGTGTATATGAATGTTCATCTTAACCCTATTAAGGGCATATGATTTCAGTATACTGGCATTTTTCATGGAATGTCACTTCTTTTGTAAAGGCTATGCCTCAATACAATGCCTTCTCATAACTGACATAGTTAGTAGTTTGATTAATACAGGTATATGGTGAACTGACATTAAAATGCCATCAACTAGACACTAGAACCTCTATCTTTACCAACAATCAGCTGAATCCATCCACTGGTCGATAAGATATAGAATAAAGTGTATGAATACTGGTCATTTTAAAGGTTTTTTGGAGTTTTCTTGAAAACTAAGGCATATGGTAAACTGAAATTAAAATGTCATCAACTACAACCTAGAACCTCTATCAGCCAAAAATCAGAAGAATCCATCAATTTGTTGATGAGACACAGGGTGGCACATACGTACGTACGTACGTACGTACGTACACGCAGATAACATGATTTCATGATTGAACTTTCTGGATCTCTGGGTTGCCTTGACTAATGATGCTGAAATTCTACACACTTATAGAACATATCAAATAACACTTTTGTGCAAAGTTTTAACTAATTTGGTTTATTGGTTTTTGAGTTATGATTGATCAAAGAAATGTGATTTCCAGCATAGGCCATTCGTGCGGTCTATTAAGGGATAGAGCGCTCTCGAGCCTCCCTTGATTTCTTCATCCGGCACATTATTATATACAACACCCCAAAACGGGTAATGCCTTTCCAGATCTTATTAGTACACTATTAGTACACTTTTGCAATCTTAATAATTTGAAATAATCATTGAAATGACACTTATGTCTAATTTGTATTCAATCTATTCTCACTGTAGTCAGCGAAGGGTGCAAAGTGACTTTATTTTGGCTTTCAATAGCATAACCGGGGTGTAAATCTACCGTTCAATTAGTTTTTTTACCCCATCATCAAGTAATGGTCTCCGCGGGAAACCGCCAAAATGTACCATCGCCCTTTGTGCTCTACAGATGACAGGCCACATTCTTTGTTCGTGTTTCTTCGTCCGCAAAATGAACTGCTTGGCGAGGTCGTAACGATGACTAACATATCCAGGTTTAAACCGAACTTGGACAAACATTCAGCCTGTGTGGGCAGGTTGAATGTTCAACGTATCGAAAGCTAGCCATGTCACTGTTTATATGGGGTATGTGTGTTAGGGTTAATGTTAGGTTTTCAAACATACGATCTCTTATTTTTGCTGACTCTATAAACCTTTCTGGCACGGCACGAAAATGAAACCGAACTGTCACACAAAACTTATTATGAGAGGAGTCTAAGGTAATATATACGCCACGTATCACAAAAGCGACTTTACCAAACAAACATGGGACAATGCAGCACATATTAGACTCAACCTGTTTTCAAACACTGCTACAATGAGTCTTCTTATAAGGCATAGCATTTTTCTTCTTCACAAACCTGCTAAGTATGTTTTGGCGTAAAAGGTATTTACTAATAAAAAAGTCGATATATCAAACAGTTTGCACCGATGAGATCGCAAAAGTTATTATTCTTAGTGTGTACAACCAATAAAATAAGCAATACTAATATATGTCGACATTTATTCTTTATATATTTACTCTATATTCATGGCGTCTCTATCTGTGGATGCAATTACAAACAAAGACAAGTAACAACATGAAAACGATTGTTACTTTGTAATATTAAACGTAAGATCTAATACTTATACTGATATACGTAGATAATAGGTAAATAATAATTTGAGGACGAATGACATTATAAGCCAATAAAACACAGTGTTATGCTATTTAATTGTGTTTTAATTAATTCGAAAAACAGAACAAAACTATGATTGTAGTTGTTCGTTAATTGTTCATTTTGTCATTGGAAATCACGTATCAAATCTATAGATGTGTGTATAAACAATTGAAAGCCTTTTAACTAGTGGTAAAGTGTATTAATCTTGCCGATACTACATTTCGTATTTGCTGTCATATGTCAGTGAAAGTGAAATAATTCTAGACTGAGGCATTTCTTTTATTTTGTTCCAATCCAGGATTTATATTTTAGGCACTTGCTATTCCCCATATACAAACCGGCCTTTAGTCTGACTTTGCCTTCGTAGTAAATAGAAGAAAATGAAACCAGGTGGACTGTTGGATCTGTAGGTTGAGTTATATATATATATATATATATATATATATATATATATATATATATATATATATGTATCCAAAATTAAACAATTTAATTCACCCTAAGTATATATATATATATAAATAAACATATACGGATCTATTTTCCTTTGTCGTCATCACTCGTCCATTTGTGAAACATCGAACCCTTTTCATATTCCTCATTTAAAAACACCCGATCGGCAGAGTAGGACGTTTCTTTTTTTACTCGCGACCATCGCACGAGTATATTTAAAAAGGATTCTTTATTTTGATTAATTCAACAGAAGCGTTGTTTTCCTCCTTTCGCCAGGTAAGAAAAAAAAAAGAAAAAAAATGTTTAACGACATTTCGGGCACGTCTACTTCACTTATGTGTCACTATTTTGTTCATACAAGTGGAATTCTTGTTTTATACTTCACCAACAACATCTTGATAAGCAACTCACTGGTAATGTATGACATTTGTACATGCTTAAGTGGAAACGACATCAGCCCTAGTTAGATGGAAACGGTGGAGGTCTTGGACTGCCGAAAGTGTTCGAGTTGGTAAAGGATAGGCATCCAGCCGTAAATTTGCCTTAAATACAATGTCTAGTCGAAATACAGCAGGAAAAAAGGCAGTGCCAGTAGCACTAATGCTGCTGGTAATGTCTTGGGCTTCGTAGATCCCAGGATGCGTGGATCTTCAGGGCGTATGGATTCCATCAAGCCTTGCCAAAGACAGGAGTGGAGAGGAAGAATTAGATTTCGAGACTAGACAATCAGGCCCCACCCTTATCAGAGGATTAATTGTGGCCTGATTCAACAAATAAACGGGTTGTTGATGATGATGATGATGATGATGATGATGATGATGATGATGATGATGATGATATATAAACATATATATATACATATATATATATACATATACATATACATATACATATAAATATATATATATATATATATATATATATATATATATATATATATATATATATATATATATATATGAGTGGTAGGTTGCCTTTACTTCTACATTGTTTTAACTTTAAGGAATAAATAAAGTCTAAAGAGGCAATCATTTGATCAAACTATAATCAACTTTAAGCAATAAAACTTTTACTACGATTAAACACTGGCCACCACTCATATCTATAGATCTCTTCATAATTAGCTGTCAGTGATTAAATAAATCAATAGATAACATATTATGTATCGTAGACTCGTCTTATACGGTTGGAAAAGTGTGAAATACAGTGTAATATATCTGTGTAATATCGAGATTGTATGAAGGAAGCTGGTATACCTTTTAAATGTTAGCTGTACTGATATTACCAGCAGATGAGTATTAGGAACAGATGTGGTTCGTGTTAGGATTAGGAACAGAAAAACATTGCTTCAGGGTAAAATCCTGGTTACATAATACACCACATTTAAACGACGTTTCTCATCAGATAATCATATTAAGCTTTGAAGTGATCAGACGTAACAGACAAAAACGAAGATTCGATTTACCTTTAATCACAATCGGTCGTGGGCGCGAGCTTAATGTGCAGCCAGCCGTGAAGCCCCGATTTGGCAGCTTTGGGGTACATAGAGGCATCTCTTAGTTATCATTACTCACGGATCTACCCTGACTAGGAATTGTAGTACCTGTCAGGGTCCCATCTATGGGTTAAATAAAATTTGTCAGGAACACAACAATAAAAGTTGTCTCGAACACCCTTGGGCTAGGTGTTCGCCTCTACAGCAGGCACTACCCCAAAATCCATCTTTCTCAGCACTTTCTATCTTTTTTTCTGCCCACTCAATTTCCCAATCCTATCAACTGCTCAGGATCTTCTGCACAACCGTCTTGGGTATTACACAAAACTGTATCCAGTGGTCAGGCTCCAATTTTGGAAAAAAGAATTTTGAGAGGGGGAGGGGAGATTTCCTCTTAGTAACAACTACTCAGAGTTGTAATCATTTGAGAATACAAGAGTCTGTAAGTCCCCGTACAATTACTTTCTACTATAGCCATAGACAAAGGTATTAATCCGTCCGTTCTTTACTTTTAATATGTTTAAAATGTTTGATTAGACAATACTCTCAAGTCGCGTTAGAGCAACTAGTTTGGGCTAATTAAACCTCTTTAATAAATCCCTCCTCCGTATATTCTGGTGCGAATTTAGCAGAAGTCCACTTAGAGATTACAAATCCCTCGCCTTACAATAAACTAATTGTGTAGGCAACCGTTCGTGTGATATCCATTTTTCATCGAACCAAAAGGAGGTTTGTCAATTAAAATGTAAGCCACATTATTTTGAGAAATATGAGATGAACAGCGTTATTAACACGCCAGATAATTTAATTAAAATGCTTCATTACTCACATTTAAAAAGACAACAAAAGGTTCATAAGGACAATATAAACTAGTATAAATGATTTTTGGGAAATATATTTATAGAACAAAAAATATGATGTTGCAAATGTACAACAAATGGCATAAAAGTTTACATGTATATGAAAACACTATAATATATGCATCTAGATAATCATAATACACTAGAGAATCATAAAATAGATTTTCCTTACCATTACAATATATACATCTAAATAATCATAATACACTAGAGAATCATAAAATAGATGTTTCCTTACCATTACAATATATGCATCTAAATAATCATAATACACTAGAGAATCATAAAATAGATTTTTCCTTACCATTACAATATATGCATCAAAATAATCATAATACACTAGAGAATCATAAAATAGATTTTTCCTTACCATTACAATATATGCATCTAAATAATCATAATACACTAGAGAATCATAAAATAGATTTTTCCTTACCATTACAATATATGCATCTAAATAATCATAATACACTAGAGAATCATAACATAGATTTTTCCTTACCATTACACTATATGCATCTAAATAATCATAATACAGTAGCGAATCATAAAATAGATTTTTCCTTACCATTACAATATATGCATCTAAATAATCATAATACACTAGATAATCATAAAATAGATTTTTACTTACCATTACAATATATGCATCTAAATAATCATAATACACTAGAGAATCATAAAATAGATTTTCCTTACCATTACAATATATGCATCTAAATAATCATGATACACTAGAGAATCATGAAATAATTGTTACTCAACATTATACTCAACACATTTTAAAATGTAGTATCTTGAATTAGGCAGATGAAAAAGCTATGCCGCTCGCCCGTGGCATTGAATCTACTGAGTATCTGTTTAGCCGGTGTTCTGATGCAACATAATACTAACACCTATTCACACTTGCACACATGTTAGTTGCAGATGTGAAACAAGTTGCAGTTTGACACATTTTCGGGTAATCTTATATTAAATAGAAATTATATTGGAATGTGTCATATTTTAAATAAAAAGTCTTTAGGGGTTTATATAAAAAAGCACATCTCTAAAACGTTAGTAACGACATTACTGTGTGTGCAGGGGATTAATAGAAAAATATCGGATTGGATATAAGCATCATAGATTAGATTGTAACGAGATATAGGTCATGGGTTTTGCTAGATTTCAAACTGAGAATTAGACTGGGATTGTTTATATAATTGTAAGTGTATGAGTAACATTGAAATTGTATACACATTATATTTTTATTTAAAGGCCTGCCGTTTTGAAGAATGTATAGAAAACAATTGACAAATTATGTCACTGACGAAGACAAGATCGAAAAATATTAGAGCAATTCTTACGATCGAAGTCAGAAGACGTTCCTTCGCTTGCGTCCCCTAAACCGAATTGAGAAGTAAAGCACACGTGTGTCTAAGAGGCATGTAATAGGAAACTCTATAAAAACACAGAATGTGGAATCCTCTACGACATCCTTCGATACAGCTCTGTGCAGTGAGGGCAAACTCGGTCGGCTAGCTTTTTATTCATATTTTTTAAACTTTTAATCATGAACGATAATCGGTGTCTCTCCTTCTTACATGCAGTAATACAATACTTTACTTCCCCAAAATAATTATATATGAGGTTATATATAATAAGCTAGTGTGTATATAAAGATAATTTTAAAAAAGCAATACAGTTCAAGGGTGTAACGGATACATACAAACTGAAGCAAATTAAGACATTCCAGTGGAACGAGTGTTGCAGTTTCCACCTTTTATTAATATCATATTTTTTTCTTAAAATATTAATTGTCATCAATTATACCATAATATTTCGGAAAAAAATCCCGTCCTCAGACGCGTGTTCTACTTTTTTCAACCATTCAGAAGAAGTGCGTTGAGATTTGTTCAGCAGAAAATGAGATAAATTAAACATTTTTAAACGTTTTAAAATTTGTTTGAAATACACTTTTCAGATAACACAAATAAACAGTTATTAAAAAGTATAACGTTGTAAATTCAATTTGAAAATTTTAATAGTTTGATACTTTTTCAAATCAATAACGTAAACGATTGCTTGGAATTAATTGTATATTTCTTTCTGAAGAGAAGACTTTCGTTGAAAAACATAGTGTAAAGGGTATTTTAATGATTTTTTTGTATTACTGTTTGAATATAATAAACTTGTAAAGTATATCATTTTGCTTTTTTTATTATCATTTTCTTTCATATATACATGGCATGATAGAAACATATGTGGTTACGTTATATGATGTTTTGTCTCAAATATTGTCTTAATATATGCTTTTTTAGATAATACTGGAAACTGATGTTTTATTCATGGACTTCAGTATGTAATGTTATAAATTTACAGTTTAGAGTCTTCATAACAATACGACTGAATAAAATATTTCCAAATTGTCTTGGAAACGATCGTATGAAAGATCATTCGTTGGTTTGAATTCTGGGAACAATTATGAATTGTTTTAAATCTCAATTCACTTTATATATATATATATATATATATATATATACATATATATCTACATATATATATATATATATATATATACATATATATGTATATATATATATATATCTACATATATATCTACATATATATATACATATATATATATATATATATATCTTTCGAGAGAAACTAAATTGATGATTCATAGATTAGCAACGTGTTATTGCCCTCTCTCTTGGGAGATATACCTCTCTTTCAAATAACAGTGGATGTGTTCACATTATGAATGCCTGCAAGGCGTATTTCTTTTGCATTTTAAAGCGTAATCGCCGCGTTAGCAAATGATTACAAGACCAGGGATTATAATACCTGGAGCAGGGGTTGGAATCCTACGACCGGCTAAACTGTCACATAATTTCATAATTCAATACTAACGAGCGTACTATTAAGACGTGAAACATATATAGGTCTATGGAGGTATATATATATATATATATATATATATATATATGTATATATATATATATATATATATATATATATATATATATATATTAAGCCCTCCGTTCAGTCTAGAGAGACTATGGATACCCCTATAAGAGGCTGGCTGCGCGTGTAATTATGAAGCAAGGGTTGCGCAATCCCTAACAACACCTCTCCTGAGTCGGCACTGCTTGATTCCAATGGCAAGCAGTTCAAGACGACTGGAAACAATGCCGAGATAAACAGAGAGCACATACAGCACCCATTTAATACTGGCCAGGCTCGACGTCGCTTAACTTCGGTGATCTAACGGGAACCGGTGTGGGTGTGTCAACGTGATTGTACCGTATGTATATATATATTTACATGTATATATATATATATATACATGTGTATATATATATATATCTATATATCTATATATATATATATATATATATATATATATATATATATATATATATATATATGTATATATTGTGATTGTACCGTATGTATATATATATATATATATATATATATATATATATATATATATATATACAATGTTAGACTAAAAGTGTACTTTTAGAGAATAGGACCTATAGTAGAATATATATATGTGTGTGTGTGTGGGTGGGTGTGTTTGTGTGTGTTAATATGGGTATGCGCGCAATTAATGTTTGTAAACATCAAAAATAATAAATGGTACGAATCTAAGAATTTCTTATTTTTAACTTCGAATCGGTCGTTAAAAAAGAATATATCATGGAAATCTGGGGAAACTCATTTAACAAAAAGAATGCAATGAATGGCTTTAATTAATAAGGTTGATATTATTGTGGTAAATATTGATAGTATTATAAATATCATTCTTTGAACTTTATAATGTTATAGCTGAAAGGCAGGGACGTATGAAAATAATGTCGTTAAAACATCAATTGGTTATTTATATCATCGAAGATTTATATATCTATCTCTGTATAGTGTTAAGTGTATATAACCTTTTCAAACCTAATTATAACTTCCTTACACTAAATTTTAACAAACATACATAACACTCTAAGAAAATAACGCGTCCAAACGAGTGTGACACATGATTTAACATTTCCGAAACAGATGACGCCATAAGCTGAAGAGAGCCGGATGGCTAACTCTTTCTGTGCTTGAAACCGACGGTACTAATGTTGTACTCATTTTTATGTACCCCAAAAAATAAATATTACGTTCTTAATTTTATTTTTCAATTATCAATTAATCGAGCAATCTGGTGGGATTTTCCCTGCTATATTACAAAAGAAGTTATAAATATATATACAGGGTGATTCATAAGTCACTTAACTTAGCTATTTAAAATGTCATTTACAATTGAAGAGCGAATTTTTATTGTTATTCATATAGCCAAATTTGAGGAATCTCCCACACTTGTTGAAAGGCAATGGAAACGTGATGTGAACAGAAAGCCTCCTTCGCACAACACCATAATCAATCAAATATGCTACACATTCCTTGCAAAAAAGAATGGAGCTATGACTGCAGAACGAAGGTGGACATTTTGAAAATTTGCTGTAATTTAAAACACCCATAAATGAATTTGTTGACTAAACATTCTGTTTTAGATTACAGTATTTTTTAACTTTATAATATCAAAAATAAATAGCTAAGTGCCTTATGAATCACCCTGTATATATATATATATATATATATATATATATATATATATATATATATATATATATATATATATATATATATACAGGATGGCCCAAAAGTAGGTTTATTTTTTATATGGTAGAAGTTATTGCTAATTACAAGCAATATAAAATACTCCTCAGAGTATAGATGTAAACCTACTTTTGGGCCACCCTGTATATATATATATATATATATATATATATATATATATATATATATATATATATATATATATATATATATATATGTGTTTATAATGTTCAGAGAAAACCTTATGAGGATCAGTTTAAAAAATATCTTTTCACTTTACTATTATATATGCAAACCTTTTAATAGACATTTATACAATTGACATTGGGCTGTACATTAATATAATAACATTCCCCCAGGTATTTGTTGTGGATTTTATTTAGCAAATCGCTCTGTAGACATATTATATTAGTAGCCGTCTATGCCGGGCTTAGTAATTTTAAAATAAATTGTATCTAATCGACAATAACAAAATAATAAATGTACTCGTCGGAAGCAAAGCTTCATTGGTCAGCTTAACTACTACTTGGGTCAGTCTTTGAAAATCCGACACATAAGTTTACAAAATAAAAAAATACAAAAATTTCAACAATTTATTCGAATGTGAGAAAAGGAAATAGATGGCTTTAAATTGTTCACGTATGCGCATAATTTTTCATTTTAGCGTGTAAGCTTTCTTTGCTTCAACATTGATATTAAATCACAGTATTATCTCTACGTGCGGAATTAACGTCAACACTAATAACGTCAACACTAATAGCGTCAACACTAATAACGTCAACACTAATAGCGTCAACACTAATAGCGTCAACACTAATAGCGTTTACACTAATAGCGTCAACACTAATAACGTCAACACTAATAGCGGCAACACTAATAGCGTCAACACTAATAACGTCAACACTAATAACGTCAACACTAATAGCGTCAACACTAATAGCGTCAACACAAATAGCGTCAACACTAATAGCGTCAACACTAATAACGTCAACACTAATAGCGTCAACACTAATAACGTCAACACTAATAGCGTTAACACTAAAAGCGTTAACACTAATAGCGTCAACACTAATAACGTCAACACTAATAGCGGCAACACTAATAGCGTCAACACTAATAACGTCAACACTAATAACGTCAACACTAATAGCGTCAACACTAATAATGTCAACACTAATAGCGTCAACACAAATAGCGTCAACACAAATAGCGTCAACACTAATAGCGTCAACACTAATAACGTCAACACTAATAGCGTCAACACTAATAGCGTCAACACTGATAACGCCAACACTAATTCATCAATTATGGTATACATATAATAGGCAACCCATTGAGTATGGTTGGCATATTATTTTTTTAACTTTACCAGTTAATTGGTTATGCTCAACATCGCACCCCACACCCAGATAAATACCACACTTACATTCATGAACCATGTCATTCATATTTTACTCATATCAGTCGTGTAACGTGGAATCTTCTAGTGAAAATACACTCATATGAATAATGAATTATTATAATGCGGATTTTCAATCTTAACATATTGCTGCAGGTTAAGGAAAACTATTAAGCATGTAATCTGACTTCAAATTACAATTCTTACTTTTTTCACTTTTTTCTAATTTAAAACAATAAATAAATATTACACTGAAGAGAAAAACAAAGCAAATGTTTAAAAATATTATTGCATCGCACCCGCAAAACGTTTACGTTGATAGCTGACGCCGTGGAAAATACACTTGAGAACACCCTTTCAACACTAATTCGATATTGCTTGGTACTGAATAAGAATGTATCGTGCGTTTCTGGAAATCGGTTCTACAGTAGCATAGCAATCAATTGTTTATAACAGTTTTTTTTAATTATGTATTATTGTTATCGATGAAATAATATCGACAATTGTTTGTTCAAGTCTTTTTAAAGCACTGTTCCAATTCCGATACTTCGATTTTACGCTTTATATATATATATATATATATATATATATATATATATATATATATATATATGATTATTATTTTTGTTTACGCGGACATGTAATAATCTGCGACAACTTATCAGCACGGTTGACATGTTTTGGATTACTATCATGTGGACGTATACATTGCCTGTATTTATTATTATTATTATTATTATTATTATTATTATTATTATTATTATTATTATTATTATTATTATATATATATATATATATATATATATATATATATATATATATATATATATTATTTATAATTTTTCGCCAAATAATGACCCACTGTACAGTGTAGGGTTTTTCAAAAACCTACACTGTACAGTCGTTAATTTTTGAATTGAACCAAAAAAACAAAAAACAAAAAAGCAAACTACCATGTGGGGGAACCCACTAATACCGCCATTTTTTCAAAATCCTTTAAGCCAAGAACTTTTTACTCTTTGTGAATTTTTCGGATGATTTTGTAATGTTGCAGAGACGATATAAACATAAACATGTTGTTTGGCACAAGACAAATGAAACGGACCGTAAAAATATATCTCACAAAAATGTTATGTTTTCTTGAAAATATAAAAATAATAAAATAAAAACATGCTTATTGGAATAAAATATGCACCTGACTTATACATATATATATATATATATATATATATATATATATATATATATATATATATATATATATATATATATATATATATACTTAACTTTAGATAGACATACAAAGATTATTACTTCCCAATATTGAAATACCATAAAAGACCAATCATAAGTGTCAAATCATTCGCTAGTCGGTAGTACGCTTCTACTACAGCCGACACGATTTACGCCATTTATCGCAGCAGCGGCAAGTGTGTTGTGTAAAATGTATGCAACGTACACGTGATTCACACATGTATTCATCGATCCTAGAACTGGTTTCGGCCTGTTTCCAAAATTTCTCTCTGTCTGACCATAGAACGGCATCGTATCGATTTTTCCCCTTTCCATCGGTATTTAATATATTTCAGTGTTCTTATTTAACGGACATTCAAGATCCTATTGTTTTCTTTTGTTGCCAAATTAGCGTGTCTTTTCTTTCTTCTTCTGAACAGTTTACTAGTGATATTTCTGACTTTCTTACTTTTGAACATGAAAAAAATATATACTTACAATTTAATTATCGATTTCAAAATAATGCATCATTCAATTCCGAACAATTGTTTACTCGCGAAATAGTTATTTTGATTTACTCAGTCCAATATATATATATATATATATATATATATATATATATATATATATATATATATATATATATATATATATATATATATATATATATATATATATACATATATATATATATATATATATATATATATATATATTTATATATATATATCTTAGCGATTCTCTACGATGGTGAAACTGACGCCTCTGTTTCGCTTATTTACATAAGTAAACTTACTATATATAAATATATATATATATATATATATATATATATATATATATACATACAGTTATTTATGTATACAACAATTATTAGCCCCATATGTGCATACATGTTTCAGTTGCGATCTCTTCTGAAATCCAACCTCATAAGGCACTCTTAAATTTTAAAATAAACTTCAGTTTTAATTGTAAGATGGCACGATGAAATGATATTACGAAATATATTTACAAACATGTGTGTACATATGTAACCAATAATGTTTGTATAAATAAAGGAATTTATGCTAAAATACATGTCTATATTTTATTGTGCACTAATGTATAAACACTGGACTTTCATAAGTTGAACATCTAAGAAAAAACTACAGTACAATTACTATATATATATATATATATATATATAAATATATAGTAATTGTTGCTGAATTCCGTTCTCCCTGGAATTCAGCAACCAGGTTGAATCAAAAAATAATTTTCTGCCTGATGAGACCTCAGCTCTTGAGAGCTGTAGATCGATAACATCGACATGCCAGTGTAGCAGACCTTGTACATGTTTGAATAAAAACATTCACTATATATATATATATATATATATATATATATATATATATATATAAATATAGTAATTCTACTGAGAAAAATATACCATATATTATGAAATAAAACGTTGTGAAAGACAAGATCTGTTAAAAAGACAAACGGAGAAACACAAATTTAAATACAGAAAAAAAATCGGCAAGACATTAGAGAGTTTACGGTTTTTGTTCGGATCAACGCACGTCTTCAGATAAAGTTTAGACTTCAAGTGTATTCGATAACAGTAAAAACATAAAAAAGAAGAACGCACAAAGAGACCTCATTGGCACGCTTTTAATGATTTGAAAAAAGAAAGATTAATTAAACGCATGTGGAGAAATGTTAAAGTGATAAAGTGGTGGGGTAGAAAGTAAAAGATGAAGAAGAAACAAATGGAAAACTATAGATGAAGTAGTAAAAAGGTCACTTTAACTAAGATCGCAGTTGCACGATATATTGCATTGTTTCAGTGCGTTTTTTTTTCCAGAAGTTGCATCATGAAACAGAACCGAGTCAATCTTGTATCTAACATGGTGATGCGAAAAGTCGGTTTTGATAGGGTGCAGGTTGTAAAGTTAAAAGTGTGAGTAAAAGTGTGTATGTGCATGACTTGTTCGTTAGTGAGATTGTTGTATTTGAGTTACTGTGTGTGTACATACATTTGGGGATTGCATTTCTGAACGTTTAAATATAAAGCATCGGCTATGTGTTGCCTTGCCCGTTCTTTCGGGGTACCCGGTAAAATCCAACAAGAATGACAAAGAAGAAAACCTATATGGAATAACTTTGTATTTTCTTTATTTCCCATCACCGGATGGTTTACACCGGCTACGCACACACATATACACAAATCTTTTGACATACGTTTGTTTCATGAAAGTTTTTTTCTTGCTGAGGTCACAGACTTGGTTTCCGCTAGAAACTCGTTTATATACACATCCGATTGGAAAGCAATTGTTCCACAAGCACTTCCAATTGTCTGTTTAATGAAATAAAAGTCAGGGGATTCCTTAACAGTACCAACCAATGTACATTCCGTATGTTATTATGTTGTTAGGGTGGGAATACAAATGTGTATAATCATGTTTATTCGTAGGTTTTGCACAGACTAGGACGTTTAGATGGTTTGCTGTGTTGTGCAGAGTTATATCAATGTTGTTGATCGAATCCTCAGCTTGTTTATTCTTTTTTCGTATCTCTCTCACCCTCTTCCACATCAGGTTGCACTACACCTCCGTCTCCTCCATCGATATTCGCGAAAATAGTATATGGGATGTATATATATATATATATATATATATATATATATATATATATATATATATATATATATATATATATATATATATATATATATTGAGCTTCAGTTTTTACTCGGATGTTTCACTAATTATAAGATATACGTTGACTCTAATATTTTTGGTTGGATTACTTAATATATATATATATATATATATACATTTATGATATTAAAATGTTAATTAAATTAAATATAATCAAATTATCGTTTAATAATAATCTATCGTGATGATATGAAGCTCAATATGTTGAAGTGAGCAATGAATTCTAGAGATCATAGATGAAATTAAACAATTGTAAATATACAATATTTATAAGAGCATGAACCTTTGTGGCTCTAATAAATATTGTAAATTTACAATTTTCTATTTTCATCTATCATCTCTCTCTCTCTATGTATCTGTTTCTCTCTCTATATATATTATATATATATACATATATATATATATATATATATGATATTTATATAATATTATATATTTACATAAATATTATATATATAAATATTATATATGTGAATATTATATATATTTATATATACATATATATTATATATATAAAAATATAAATATTATATATATGTATACATATTATATATATTTATATATTAACAAATATTATATATAAACATATAAATATTATATATATATATCATATATATATAAATATTATGTATATAAATATATATATATATAGAGAGAGAGAGAGAGACAGAGAGAGACAGAGAGAGAGAGAGAGATAGAAGAAAAAAGAGTGATAAATATGCGACGATTGTCCAAATTTATTTCAAATTTCTAATTGTTCAATGCAAGGTGCATTCAGTAATAAACTAGTGTTTATTATTCTTTCCTTAAGCCAGGGATTTTCAAAGGTCGAACTCTTATCATCAGAGGAGAAATACAGATGGATAAGTTGGCTTTTGAAAAGACAAAAGTTCAAATATTTGAAAAATATGAAAATTATTATTCTAAATTATCAAAATATTTTTTGTTAAAAAAACGTATTGAATGAAAAGAAAAGTTCCGTGAAAAAGATATGCAAATGTCCTGATGATAAGATTTCGATCTTTGAAAAGCCCTGGCTTAAGGAAAGAATAATACACACTAGTTTATTACTGAATGCACCTTGCATTGAACAATTGAAATTTGAAATACATTTGGACAATCGTCGCATATTTATCACTCTTTTTTCTTCTATCTCTACTATTGCTCTATCTCGTATATTGAGCTAATCCTTTTCACAATAGGTTCCATCTACTAAAAGTTTTCACTTCGGTTTATTTTGATCCTATATATATATATATATATATATATATATATATATATATATATATATTACACAGGTGTAATAGTTTTAACCAGAAGTTAGTAAATTTGAATGAAATGTCAATCCTATAAATTGCTGTGAGATGTTTTCTTGGACTTATACAATGTAAATGATAAACGTTTTTATATGATGATTAAAAATCATAACAATAATTTCGTGTTTTATGATAAAATAGACATAGTAGAACACGACATATTATTATTCACATAGCTGACAAATGCTTTTTTCATCTTTCAACTTTGTAAATCATTATAATTTGAATTACTTACGGCATCGTTTATCAGTATATTAATTGAATGCAACTGGTTCAAAGTATGACATATTCCACATGGTAAATTAAAAAGAAAGTTAACCTTGTAGCATCTGTTGTCATAGAATGACTATATCGTGTTTAAACCTTTATATATACCTTATTTATTTTTCCCTGAACGGCTGTGTGTTATTGACCGCAAGCATACCGTTGCAGACAGTGTAATCAGCTTTGCAGATTTAAGATCCTCGCGGTCCTCGCGTGTTCATTTATTCGGTCATACTGTTAACAAATGTATGACCAAGCCATTTCCCTCCAGATACCGGTATAATACAAAATGTGTATTTAAAGTCGTATGAAATTAATCATTTTGCATCGGTATTAAATAGCAAAATGCATATATTATTCTCACAACGTTTCGGCCGATGTAACCTCTGTTTCACCGTACCAGATAAAAGTGTTAAGTAGAAATCAGTCTTATATAAAATACCGATGTTTGCTATCAGGTTATTAATTTTTGGGGGATAAAGATTGTACTATTTAGATTATTCTGACAACTATTTAAATCTAAGCTTTTATTCTTACAACATTTCAACTGATGTTTCCTTAGAGCTTTCTTTTTCCATACAATAATTGCCAACATGGGCAAGTTACGCAACGGATAAAGGTGTTAGTATGCAATCAGTTTTAAGTGACGATTATGTGGTGTCTGGTGGTACAATAAATACTAAAAATACAATTAAGATACCTATCATTCTACCCAGTGGTTGACAAAAAGAAAACAATCTGACCCCTTGATTAAAAAAGGGTTGGAAGTTACATCGGCAGAAACGTTGTGCGTATAACATAAACAATTATAATATCATGTAGAATAATTAAAATGATATAAAATAGTATTTTATTTAAAATCCTTTTAGTTAAAAAAAAAGAGAACGTAGTTAAATGATATCAATCACTGATTGTTATCGTCTCGTTTTATTAAAGGTATCAGTCTTTTAAAGAAACATCTTTCTAGGAAGTTATCTATATTAGACTGAAGAGTTACTTTAGTATGAATCACTTATTTGCTGAGCTGATATATAAGCATTATAATTCATCAGTTACAACTTATCAAGCCCAGATGCCATTCGAGCATAATGGTTAACGAAATGGAGTTTTTGTCAGGACAAATATCAAATACTCGTAGCAACGGATGTAAATAGGAATTTGCTTACATTGGATTTGAAAACTTCTTATTCTTTCGTGTGAATCAGATGTTTTTCGAGTTAGCTGGAAATCCCTCGGGTACTTACTTAAGTGAAAGTGGAACTGTGGAACCGATTGGATTCGAATTTAGACCACCCAGGTCTTCAGTATGCGTCGATATCCACTTAACCACCGTCACCTACCGAATTTGAAAACATTCACGTGGCAATGTGTTCCAGAAAATATGAACTCTTGCAACGAATTATTGTTGGTTGAAATGTCGCCTGTGGCTAAACACACTAAAAAAGAAATAAAAGTTGTATTTAGTCATGGAAGGATTACGAGTTTTTATTGTATATGTCTTTCAAGAAGCACAGAAATATGAGCTCAGTCGAGCATATTCACAGATATTATCTAAATACGTCGATGCTGTGAATCATCAGCGGCTACGTTTTCGTTCTATCTATCTACAACCCCACTTCCAGCTTAGATGAATGATACCGAAGATAGCTGTCTTCTTGGCATTTTGGCTAAGATCAAAGTGTAGTATCTGTCCCGATGGATACGGCACCCCATATACTGGTATTCTCTTGGCCTTCAGGGCTTGATTTACGCCGGTCTATGGATCTGTCCTGTGCAGTTTTAGTAGGTCCACCCTCCCAGGCTTCGCCTCCCCTTTTTGGGGAGGAGTAAGTTTATTGCTTACTGCCTGAGACGTCACTATCGGGTAATGCCGACGGGGCTGCCCAGGCAATTTTTAAACCCCACTTTCTCGACCCGACCTTGGGTCACATCTTACTTGTAGGAGTAAGATAAAAACTGGCCTTGTGCCTAACTCCTTGAAGGGAGTAAATCAATACTCAGTCAGATATGAAGTTCAGATAAAGCGACTAGACAATGACGGAGTTTTACATGATGACGTGGTAAAATAGCGGATCAAAGACGTAACGAGACACGTTTTACACTGACGTCACAGAATAAAGATTGTAGGAATCTTATAGTGTTTTTAGAAACGACAGCTCTCACTTTCAACCTCTAACCTATTCACGATTAAGATTATTGTAAACATATAGTTGACCTTCCTAGTCTACGCCCAGATTTCATGAATTCATCTGAATAACAGATCTAGAAAAATCTACAATAGGCACCTAGCAGAGCTTTCAGCTAGGGATCTTGGCCTGTGAACACATTGCCGCTGGACTGATTCCCTGCTTATTATAACTTGATCGTCTTCAAATCCAATGTCGACAAAGTATTCTCATAAACTACCTCATAAATTATCAAAGCCATTCCATATCATTGACCCATTTTTAGATAGAGCTTCTTTGTAAGGATGTACTACCCTAAGGAGGACGAGTGGTTATAGCACTTTTCTTTGGGCTGGACGACCCGGGTTCGATCCCACTAACGGCATGCGAATTTTCGGGTCTGAAAACTCCCTCTGTCCACCCAGTAGTAAATGGGTACCTGACTAAAACTCAGGGAAGGTTCAAGGCAGCGGAAGGAGAGAAATGGGCTCCGCCTTCCATATGCTGTGCCCTAGACACGGTGATTCTTTACAAATCACCGCCGCTACGGCCATGGGCAGTGTGCGATGTCGGCAACGACACTTGTGCGCGTCCAGGCTATGCGACCTTTACCTTTACCTTTGTTTACTGCCCCTAAAACGCATTACTACTGGACTGCTTCTCATTGATTACAACTTGGTCGAATACAATGGCAACAGACTCTTGTCATAAACTACCCCATATCTAATCAAACGTAGTTGATCCATTTTCGTACTCCGATAGGTGCTCTCATCTTTCAACTAAACGAGACAACTCCGAAGAGCAGACACCGTGGGTGGGTGGCTAATTAAACCAAACGACACGAGATACACCGGTCGGGCAAGAAAACGACAGAGTGCCCAGCAACACATTACTGAATATGTTTCAAGTACTTTTACTCGTCTTTCGGCATGGCGGTAACAGTGCAGAGTGCCCAACAACATCTCTGATTATGTTTCAAATGCACTTTAGTACTTACATAGTGTTACTCATCTTTCAGCATAGCGAGTAAGCCACGTAGAAAGCAGACATGAAGAAAACTAAAGATATAGAATCAGTCAGTCAAAATAACAACAGGCAGAGTATCCATAAACATATCTGATTATGTTTCAAATGAACTTCAGTACTCCCATAGTGTTACGTATTTTTTGGCATAGTGTGAGTGAAACAAAGAAAAGCAGACATGCGTAACAAATTAAAGCTAAATATATGGGTTCAGCCGGTCAGGAAGGCAACAGGTAAGATGTCCGACAAAAACGTAGCTGAATATGATTCGAATGCGATAGTAATTGAATTCATAAAGTCTCCTTTAATATCCAAGCGGTCTGGTTTTCACGTGTACAAACATGTGGTATTGAAACGTATGTGCTTGTGTGTTCGTTTCAATATCATGTGTTGCTCTCGGATATTTTTCTACTAGAAACAAATGTAGACAATTGATTCGTAAAGCTGGCGCTATCGCCTCCGCCGCGCGATATATTGATACATAAGAATTTTAGAAATAAAAGGGGCAGTTAGTTGTGCTAGGTTGTATTTTCAAGTGCATTTAAAGCATGAATACATTTTTTCTACGCAGCTTTAATCTGATTGAGAATTTTTTTTGTAGACACATCATCTAAAACAGGGGTTCTCAACCCTTTTCTCGTGTTATAAAACGGTATTCTCGAAACGCCAAAAATGTGACAATAAACATTATTGTAATTTTTCGACTAACTAATTATACTACAATAATTCTTCAACCAAAGCGCCAATCTGCGCATGATATCGCCAGGACTACACTTATCCTAACGTATTTAAGAACTTGACGTCTTATTCTGCTCATATCGTGATTCAACCCCTCGGGGTTAATACCATCAAAATAAGGAGAAAGAAAAGAAGAACAAACAACTTTAAGACAGTTTCGCCTGACAAAGTTTTTCTACAACGAAAGCTTGCAAAAAAAATGAATTGTTCATTTAAATTGCGCGATTGCTGATTTTCAAAATATTTCACTTTTATACGTTCTAATGCGTGCTTAAAAGATGTTGTCAATTTTCGTTATATATATATATATATAAAAGGAGATTGTAGTTTGCTTGAAGCATTGCTGGTAAATGTAAGTTCTGATTAGTCGTTCGAGGCTATAGCAATGCGATGTGGTTGCCGTAAGATGGAAAAGTGAAAAGAAATAAACGCAGGGAGAAAGTGAAACTCAAAATGATTTATTAATAATTTCACGAAAACTGATTAAATTAAATATTTAATACGTTTTCCTGAAATTATTAATAAATCGTTTTGAGTTTCACTTTCTCCCTGCGTTTATTTCTTTTCACTTTTCCATCTTACGGCAACCACATTGCATTGCTATAGCCTCGGACGACTAATCTGCCCTATATATATATATATATATATATATATATATTAGTATTTCATGTAAAATGTTATGAAAAATACATTTGATGAAAATAAACAACCCGTAAGTAGGTCGTGGTGTAGATCTGCAGTTGTTATAAATGTCTCGGTGCACAGCCATATACTTCTCAGAATAGGTAAATAATGGGACTACAGTGTCTGAAAATCGTTTCAGGTTTGTGCACTTTATTGTCATCTTATAATCTTCCGAACCTTTATATATACAAATCATGTGACAAAATTGCAGTCTATTAATTTAAGACCACTTGAGCGTTTAAAAGGTTTTTTTTTTCTGGGTTGTAATACCTACCATACTCTGTTATAATTACGATATTTCCTATTGTAAAGTAGTATGAATGTTTGAGAATATTGATTCATTTAATCTTTCAACACGTGAATAATGTTCCAAAAAATGAATTCACAATTGTTTATATATATTTCAGTTGCAAGAGATTCTCTTATTATAACTTTACTCGCCTTTAACATTGTAGTAAATATAATTAAATGATGGTTTAAGAACATAATTGAAAGGAACTGTACGGTTTGATAGATGGGTGGCATGATTGCAAGTATACAACTGTGAAAGAAAAAGACGATGGCTATCAGGCAAATGCGGAAGACGAAGTTCAAGCAAAGTATTTTATTTGAAGATGAAAGGAGATTATTACTGATATCTTGTTGGAGTTGTTCAAGGCGATGAAAGAAAATTAAACTCACACAACGCATATCTAGAAGCGATAGACATTGCCAGAAGTTTATTGCAATCGACACATTTAATCGGGCTTGGTTTGCTATTAAATTTCTCCGTATATTCTTATCGCATCTTAGATGCCTTAACACATGGCTTGTAACTTAGTCAAGGCGTTTGATGATGCAGTTGCTGGATGAGATCAATTGAATGCGAATTTTACTACATTGATGGTGCCGATTTCGAGGGAGGAGTTGGCACTGCGGATGTTTTAACCATGAGATACAGAAGAAGAAGGCGATGGTGAAATGGATCATAAGACGGAACACGTCTAGCTAATTCCGTCTGTGCTCATCTGTGTTTTATTCAATATTAACAATCACGAGGTGTGTTTAAACTTATACCAAAGACAATACCACTACTAATTATCTATCTACTAGTGTACACACTCTGTGAGAAATGACGAAAAATATTATGCCCGTGTTTTCACTTGCGATTTTACTTTATATATGAATCGAATATTCATATAACATAATACAATTACGCCAGGGATTAAATCTTTAAAATTATAAATTATTATAATAACTTCTGATGACCTAAACAAAGACACACCCATCGTTGTCTTTTTATCATAGAGTAGAGAATTTCCAGCCAAATTCATTTCATGCGGCGGAGAAAGTGTGATATTTTCTTTTTGCTTGTTGTTTTCTTGCTTTAACTATTTCTCTGTGTGTAGCACGGAGCCCGATACACTCAGGGTAGGGAAATACGAGACGGTTACGCTGTTAAATACATAAACAAGACTGTCGTACCCCCTCTCTCTCTCTCTCTCTCTCTCTCTCTCTCTCTCTCTCTCTCTTTGTCTCAATGTATATATCCCTCTCGTCGAATGCCAGTCAGACAACGGCATGTAAGAAAAGAAAACGATGCTTTGGGTCGCAGTATTATGACTTATGACTGTGAGGGTAAGAAAAGCTCAACCGTCCTTTATTAATGAGATAAGAAACAATAACAACATCTGTGTTATCTATTCTTTCTTTTATACATCTAACAGCGTCAGGGTTTCGCGCTTGCCGTCGTGGGGAAGTAATTAGCGCGCTTAATTATAGGACATGAATTCATAGTTCGAACCTTGGTCAGCGCTAAATAGCTTTTAAAAAAGTAAAGATGTGGAACGACAAGAAGTAGGTCGACCTTAGCCCCCGACACTATTCGTGACCTGTGCACTACCGTAGTGCTTCAAAGTGTTGCTGAAGTCAAATGGTCCCAGAGAACACGGTATTATGAGTTTACCGAATGATTTGAAATCTAATAGATTCATTCCTCAAATTGATTTTGAAATTCCCCCTTATCTATAGTTTTCTATCTTTAGCAACCTGCCTATTTTTAAATGAAATGCGAACAATCATCTAGCTGCCAAATTCACTATATATGTGGCACGTAATTCATAGAGGCCCCTAACGCCTCAGTAGCAGGGTGTCTTGTTTGGGATTGATCGTTCACGTTAGTTTTATATCGCATTCAAACCTTGAAAATGAAAGATGCATGTCGATGAAGATAAGTCTTTGAATTAGATTACCTCTAGGTATAACAAAATTCAATACAATGATGCCAGACTCGATTACAAACAGAAATTCCAGACAAAATATTCATAGAACGATTGTAATTCATGGAAATTATTAACAACCTGGTCAAATGTACGTTAACAATTGCTTCTATATGAAAACATACCACAGAAGGTATCATTTATTAAATCTAAAAAACAAGGGCAAACAGGCTTTGTTTTTAAATATACTGACACTCACAGTACACATAATGCTTACTTTTAGTAGCATTCTCACCACCGACACGTACGAGCACTATACCTGTATGAACAGATAAACCCTATACACAGTAAGTAGACTAAATGTTAACATCAACGAACTGTTATTAACAATAGCTAAATACGATGTCTACATACACTATTATCACAACCGAAATAAATATATTTCCAACACGCTATCACGTGTGAGTTTAATGGAAACTCCAAAAATGGAGACGTATGCAGAAATAACTGCTGACATAATAACAAGTCTATTGCAAGTGCGTGTTATGTTATTAGGAAATACGGTACATACGCTTTAAAGTGTCGCGTATATTACTTTAAGTTGCCGGCCCGAATTTATATATCATCACGAAACCATGTATGGTAGTTTGGTATGGTTTGGTAGTTTTGTTTTACGGCATATCAACCCTTTTTGGGTTATTAAATGCCGAATCTGATCTTGTTTTCTTCTCTTTTTTGTTTCTTTCCCCTTTTAATATCTGTTTCTATTTAACCCATAGTTGGGACCCTAACAGGTACTACCACTCCGGGTCAGGGTGGACCTGGGAGCAATGGTAATTAAGAGGAGGCTCCACATTCCCCTAAGTCCGTAAGCCGGATCTCACCATCGGATGTAGTTTAAGGCCATATCCAGGACCGGGAGTAGGGTAGGAAAAATAAAAATAAAAAAGGAAAGGGAGAAAGGGAGAGGGGCTGTTGTTTTTGTTTTTGGTTTTGTAGAACATAATTAAGTTTTACAAAAAAACAAAACAAAAAAAAACGTCAATGTAGGTGAATTTCGTCTCAGGGAGCCACAGGGCAGCCTGATCTGGTATCACCAGGAAACCATGTATGTATTTCGAAACGTAAACGTGTACGAAACGTTCAACTGCACAACGGGATAAATGCAATCTGCTTAAATTAAGCCATTAAACAAAAAAAAAGGACGAAAATATGAAATCTGGTCTTCGGCTAAAAAAATATATTTTAATAGAAAACAAAAGGAAAGTATGCCAGTATCATGTTATGTGACACATGATTTTGGGGTGTTGTCGAGTTTTTAAATGCATGCGTATTTGTTGTGATAGCCAATGGCGTTTATCGCGTTTTGCATTCGAACTCTTCGTATATTCATGTAAAAAACAGAGTCTATTCAAATAGCATTGGATGGTTATCTCAAAATTGAAACAACTGTGATATTGAATTTAACATAAAAGGAAAAACAAATTGGTCGATGATTTGAGGAATCCATGACGTAGATAACAGCATATATATATATATATATATATATATATATATATATATATATATATATGTGTGTATATAAAGTGTATATATAAATATATATATAAAGTGTATATATAAATATATATATAAAGTGTATATATATATATATATATATATATATATATATATATGTATATATATATATATATATATATATATATATATATATGTATATAAAGTGTTTTAAGGTTCATATATTTTTTTAAGAAGCATCTATTGTTAAATTTAATAAGGAATAGGTAAAATAAATACCTTTTGAAGCATTAAAGATGCGATATCATTTTTTTTTTTAAAAAGAAAAATACTAAATCGAAACCGATTTTTTTCTTTTTTTATTATAAACTAGCATATGTTTTTTGTTAGTTTAAAGTGATACAGATATTTCGCCAAAAACTTGGCATCATCGGTGTGTAATATATCCTGATGTCATCGGATTTGTATTTTGTTTTTCCTTTTCTTTAAAAAAAAAAGAATTGATATCGCATCTTTAATGCTTCAAAAAGTATTTATTTTACCTATTTCTTTATTAAATTTAACAATAGATGCTTCTTAAAAAAAATATGAACCTTAAAACACTTGATACAAATCACGTGCGCATTCACGTTCTCATATTTGAAAGTGGGAAACAACAGCTAACCCCTTTGGCCCGGCTGGAACAACAAAAGCCGGTAGGAAAAAAGAAATACAAATCCGATGACATCAGGATATATTACACACCAATGATGCCAAGTTTTTGGCGAAATATCTGTATCACTTTAAACTAACAAAAAAAATGCTAGTTTATAATAAAAAAAGAAAAAGAATCGGTTTCGATTTATTATTTTTCTTTTAAAAAAAAAAATTGATATCGCATCTTTAATGCTTCAAAAGGTATTTATTTTACCTTTTCCTTATATATATATATATATATATATATATATATATATATATATATATATATATATATACATATATATATATATATATATATATATTCTATAATGAGGCAACAATCCTTCTTTTATACATATCTGGTTGAACAGGAGTGCCAACTTTTTATTATTACTTTTCTGATCCAATCTTTCTATTCGTCGAACGATAGATCTTGTATTATTAACCAAGGAATATATGGAGATTTCCTACACTCCTTGGTTAATAAAACAGGATCTATCGTTTGACGAATAGAAATATTGGATCAGAAAAGGAATAAACAGAAGTTGGCACTCCTGTTCAACCATATATATATATATATATATATATATATATATATATATATATAGAGAGAGAGAGAGAGATTACTTTATATCATAACTCAATTAAAAATGTAAGTAATTGTATAATAATAATAGCGCAATCCAT
>OY744536.1:93667675-93677675 GCA_963556195.1 Sepiola atlantica | reverse complement strand
CCCTATGGACCAGTGTCGTCTGGCCCTTCGGGGCGTGATTCCTCCGGTCTGTGGGTTTGTCCTTGTCCCGGGGAATGCCGACAGGGCTACCCAGGCAATTTTTAATGACCAGAGTGCTCACTTTCTCGGCCGCTGGCTTACAAGTCCCTTGGGTCACATCTTACCTTGTGGGAGTAATATAAAACTGGCCTTGTGCCAAACCTCCTGAAGAAGAGGGAAATATTACAGCATATTTATAAATATATATATATATATATTTATATATATATATATATATATATATATATATATACATATATATATATATATATATATATATATATATATATATATATATATATATATATCTAAGCAAGCGTGGTTAAACATCACGGAACTTTCACGTTTGTATATTTTCCTCGTAAGGTTCTCAAACAGTCGAGCCATCTTTCTGGTTTCAGGTGGCAATCCGTATAGTACTTCGCCGATAGTTTTTAATTCGGCCATTTTCTCGAGCGCTTTCGACTTTCGTAGTCGTCTTCAGGATTAGCAAATATAAGAACTAACAAAATAAATAAGTAAACAATAAAACCAAACACACAAACGATAGAATAAAATGAACTCAACCACACACCCTCTTCTCTCTTTCATTCGGCCGTAGCGATAACAATAACACACTAACTCCAGTCTTCTTATTTAAATTAAAAAAAAAAAAAACCCTAATCCTGAAGACGACTATTAAAGTCGAAAGCGCTCGAGAAAATGGCCGAATTAAAAACTATCGGTGAAGTACTATACGGATTGCTACCTGAAACCAGAAAGATGGCTCGACTGTTTAAGAACCTCACGAGGAAAATATACAAACGTGAAAGTTCCGTGATGTTCAACAACGCTTGCTTAGATAATGACTTGCTGCCTAAATATATATATATATATATATATATATATATATATATATATATATATATATATATATATATACAATTCTTAATTATTTCAACTGATATAATGATATCTCTAGGGCACGACTACAGATTCATCTTCTACTCTTGACATTTGTCATTGATTTCCATTTCTAAGTCAAGATAGCACTCTCACATCGAACGATCGATTAATCCGAGTGAAATCTAGGAGAAATCCTGGGTTTGAAAAGGGAATGACGTTTTAAATAACCTCAGCCTTTTCTTCGTTCAGTTCTTTTGTCAGTCCACGTGTCACCTTTTAACGCAGCGCTAAAGAGAAAGGAAAGGGAAACGAATAGCGATGGACTGAGTTAGAGCGAAGACGGGAGAGATAGCGATGATTTTCAGCGGACAGAGCGACTGTCTCGATGATCGATACTATTCTCTCAACTCATTCATCTCTGGTGAGGGGTGTGTATGCCTAGCTTAATATATAATTATGTCGATTATAGAATCGAGTTTAGATACTTTCGGATTGAGTTATATTAAATTGTTATCGCTTACGCTATCATCAATGACGCTTTAACATCTAATTGTGGTGTGTGTCGTCATGCAACACCATAACCTCTTTTCTTTTTTAAATAACCGCACATCTGTGGAATAAATATCAACCTAAATTCGATTTTGTGTATGTGATTAATAATTCACATAAGTGCCAGTCAGAATTCGAAATGAATTAGTTTGATAATATATTTTCTCTAAACATCAATACCGAATAAACCAAGCGAAGAACATATGAGAATAGGGTGAGCCTTGACGGACGAAAAGATTAGCTTCATACGTTATCTCAGACGCTGCATTCTATTTCTCTTTTTTTGTTTGTTTTTATCCTGTAGTTAAAACTGTTTTCCGTTTGTGTTTTTAACACACACAGACACCCACACATACACACACACACGCATACACAAACACCCACCCCCACACACACATACATATATATATATATATATATATGCAAACCTATATATACATATATATATACATTTAAATATATATACACATCTATATGAGTATACATATTTACATATATACACATTTATATATATACATTTATATATATATATTTATATATGTATATATATATTTATATTTATATATACATTATATATATACATTTATATGTGTATATATATATGTATATATACACATTTATATTCAAGCCATCCGTTCAGTCTAGAGAGAGAGACTATGGATACCCCTATAAGGGGCTGGCTGCGCGTGTAATTATGAAGCAAGGGTTGCGCAATCCCAACGACACCTCTCCTGAGTCGGCACTGCTTGATTCCAATGGCAAGTAGTTCAAGACGACTGGAAACAATGCCGAGATAAACAGAGAGCACATACAGCACCTGGTAGTCCCAAATGGTCACCCATTTAATACTGGCCAGGCTTAACTTCGGTGATCTAACGGTGTGTCAACGTGATTGTACCGTATTTATATATATAGTTATATGTGTATTATATATACATATATATATATATATATATATACATTTATATATATATACATTTATAAATATATATATATATATACATTTATATATATATATACATTTATAAATATATATATATATACATTTATATATATACATTTATATACATACATTTATATGTATAATATATATATGTATAATATATATATATATATATATATATATGCATTTAGATATATATAGACATTTATATATATATATATATATATATATATATATATATATATTTTATTCATATATACATTTGCGGTCGGGGCGCAATGGTTAAGTTTACAAACATATTAATAATGTGCTCACGATAGTAACCCGGTTGACGAGATACGTACCCCTATAATTAATAATATGAATTAAGTTGTCCCAGATTTTACTAAGCACACACTTATCTTTTGCGCTCACGCGTTCACTCCAGTATTTTAGACAATTTGAAACGGAAGAGAAACAACGAACCACATAGTAATATTATGCATTAAAGATTTGTGCGAAGATCCACATAGAATTATACCATAAAAAAAGTATAATAAGTAATTAATATGAAGTAGTATAACTACAATGACTTCTAGAGTATATCAAATTTATTTATCGCTATTCTTGTTTAGGTATTCACAAATAAATGGAAATAGAATCGGCTGCACTGATTGAACTTCTAACTATAAACGTGCTGCCTGGTAACTTACTAAAAATCTAAGTTAATGCATAAACATTAAACTTTAAACTCCAGTGACTTCAGAAGTCAGGATGCGCGCGAACTGAAGTCTATAATGAAGTAAGGGTTTCCAACTATTAATTACTGGTATCTTTGATTCCCAACGCACTAATAAGCCCACAACGACCGGAACATGTTAAGATAATCGGACAGAAGCAGAACGAGATATACTTTAGTTGCTTTTTTTAAATTGATGTCACAGACAAGGTTTAGAATATCCTTCTACCTACTATTTAAAAGAAAACTTTTGTTAAATTGTCATTCTTGGCCTTTTGGCTAAGATCAAAGTGTAGTATCTGTTCCGATGGATACTGCACCCTATAGACCGGTATTGTCTTGGCCTTCGGGGCTTGATCTATACCGGTCTGTGGGTTTGTCCTGTGCAGTTCTAGGAGGTGCATCCTCCCAGGCTTTGCCTCCCCTCTTTGGGAGGAGTAAGTTTATTGCTTACTGTCTGAGGCGCCCCTACCGGGGAATGCCGACGGGGCTGCCCAGGCAATTTTTAATGACCAGAGTGCTCAACTTCTCGAGTGCTGGTTTTTCTAATCCCACTTTCACGACCTTGTGTCACATCTTACCTTGTGGGAGGTAGATAAATAAAATTCTCGGCCTTTTGGTAAGGAAGAAAGTGTAGTATCTGTTCCGATGGATACTGCACCCTATAGACCGGTGTCGTCTTGTCCTTCGGGACTTGATTCCGCCGGTCTGTGGGTTTGTCCTGCAGAGTTCTGGGAGGTCCACTTTCCCAGTCTTTACCTTCTCACATTTTGAGAATGGTCAGTTTATTGCTATCGCTTGAGCGCCCCTACCGGGGAATGCTGACAGGCGTTGGCTTTAAATGTAACCAAAACCCCCGACCCCCACTTTCCCCTTACACAGTGGGATTTTATGCCTGAGGGAGGATGCAGTCTGGGAATATAATTTGAATTCCCTGAATTAATGTTAACCGGGATGTATTACCCTAAATACAATCTGTTCCGATGGATACTGCACCCCATAGACCGGTATTGTCTTGGCATTCGGGGCTTGATTTACGCTGGTCTGTGGGTTTGTCCTCTGCAGTTCTAGGAGGTCCACCCTCTCGGGCTTAACCACCTGTCTTTAGGGGAGTAGTAAGTTTATTGCTTACTGCTGAAGCGCCCCTACCGTGGATTTCTAACGGGGCTCCCAAGCCAATTTTTAATGGGTAAAGTGCTCACCTTCTCGAGCGCTGGCTTTTCAAGTCCCACATTCCCGACCCGACCTTGGGTCACATTTTATCTTGTGGGAGTAAGATAAAACTGGCCTTGTGCCTAACCTCCTAGGAAGATAAATAAAATATCATTATTTTCACTTGCTTTGTAATTTAATAAGCAAGGGATATTTACATGTTAGAAAACAGAAAGATCTTGCAACCCAAGAATGTGGATTATCATTCATCAAGCAACGGTACACAAAGCCTCATCATTAGCTAATATGAAGTATTAGTATTATTGTGTTTAACCGTCTGTGTTTTCTGTTGAAAAGTAATTAAAATGTATTCGTGTGAATTCTGCAAGTGTCATATTTAATTCCCGGCATTAAAAGAAAGTGATTAAAATGACAATTGTTTACCCTTTACATGTATACATCTAGCATTACGTCATATGTATTAAATAAAGCTTATTTCACATATATTGGCTTATCCGGTTATTATTTATCTGACATATCCTAAATAGTATTGTATGCTAGACTCTAAAACTTTGTTTGTGCAACTTCCACAACAAGGAAATCTGTCTCTGTATATATCATCATTGTTTCCACTCATTCTGGTCTTCTCCTTGTCACTGCATTCAAGCATTGTCGAATGATATGAAATGCGGTTCGCATTACGCACACCTTGCTACTCTTTTGGCCTTTTGGCCAAGATCAAAGTGTAGTATCTGTTCCGATGGATACTGCACCCCATAGACTGGTATTGTCTTGGCCTTCGGGGCTTGATTTACTCCAGTCTATGGGTCGGCCCTGTGCAGTTCTAGGAGGTCCACCCTCCCAGACTTTGGGGAGGAGTAAGTTTATTGCTTACTGCCTGAGGCGCCCCCACCGGGGAATACCGACGGGACTTCCCAGGCAATTTTTAATGTCCAGAATGCACCCCATTTCGGGCGCTAGCTTTTCAAACCCCACTTTCCCGACCCGACCTTGGGTCACATCTTACTTGTGGGAGTAGGATAAAAACTGGCCTTGTGCCTAACTCCTGGAGAGGATTATATCAATACTCTATAGTCTGTAGGCGCAGGCATCTTTCTAAGACTATTTATGATGGCTGGAGCCCAGAAGGAGTCTTCAAATGAGTAAAAAGTATGTCTCTTAATCGTATTGTGTTTCGTCGTTTAATAACCAAAACACATTTGATTAGCAGTTAAAAGCCTAAGCATATGTTTATATCATTAACAAGAAAGTGTATGGCTTCTGTTAATAACTTATGGTGCGAAATCATTTTTTGTTCAGAGTGTCCCTTTAATGGATAGCTAGATACCCCCTCATTACGAACACATATTGTGCCTTACTCTTCCTATGTAGGGACGATTAATTTATTAAAAGTGATAACCAACAAGTTTCTGTGACATTAAACGTCTGTTCTTTTCTCATATGAACTTAAAATATATCCTTCACGTGGCTGCTAGCTTCGTGTCACACCAATAAGACTTAACTGTCTATTGTAAAATTAAACAATTCATACTATTACGTGATCTTCGTCAACCAATCAAAGTTCCGTATTCGTCAACACTGCATACTACTTGGAAAACACTTGAAAGGTAAAATTTGCCTAATCACTGATTGTAGATAAACTTGTAGTATTTTCTTTTTTTTCTCATGGAAATTTCTGCAGACAAGGCCTGAAGCCACTCGATATAAGGAGTTAAACTAGTATTTCAAGGTCAAAAACATAGAAGGATAAATGCTACATGAATAGATTTTGACTCATAACACCGAAATGATTTCGCTCTTTGTCAGAAACCTTACACGTGGAATGTGAGGACTAAAGGACAGAATAAAATTGCATACATGTAAACTAGATATATATGTTCTAAAACGAAAAAAACCCCACAAAATTGTTGGTTTCTGTCAAAGATTTTACAAGTATTATTTTCTCATTTAATATCTTCTTTTTTATCGTTCTGTGATTGGGTTTCTCCAATATTACTCGTAAACCCAAACATATATTTGGTTTTCCTTGATAATGTTGGTATACGATTTCGTCAAAATAAACATTTACTTCACCTAGACTAGTTTTGATGTAAGCAAGAAGGTGACCCTTAGTCCCCCTTGTTAACCCCTTGAACAACTTAAACTATGACAGTGCAATTTAGTACACACGTAAAGCATTCACACACATGAATTAAAAGTTGTTGACGGCAGTGTTTTTCAAACATCATGGTTCGTATCTAGCTGTCTGAAAATAGATAAATATAGCACTATCATTGTTTTCCTGAAAGCACGAAATTATATAATTACTGCATTAAAAACAAATACTATTTCACTAAATATCGACGCAGTCTGAATTTTTCTGTTTCGTCATCGATTTTACCTAATTTTTCCTTGATTTACTATAATACCTATATACTTGTTGACCGCAATGGAATATTATTATGTACTTATTTTCGGTAATTATGAATATCCAGGGTCTATCTGATGAAAACAAGATTAGTTGGTAAAAGATACACACTTTTAGTAATGTTTCTACCCAACGACACCATTGATTAGACCTTGTACAACCAGTGCCTATTTTTAAAGCTTCAGAAAAAGAAGAAAAAGAAAGAGATGAAGAAGAACAAAGAGAAGAAGAAGAAACAGGTAGAGAAAAAGAAGTAAAAACGATGAAGCAAAAGAAGACGAAAAAGAAGACGGAAAGGAAGAAGAAGAAGACGAAGAAGAAGACGAAACAGGTGTAAGAAGAAGAAAAAGAAGAAGAAGAAAAAGAAGTAGGAAAATAAGAAGAATAAGAAGAAGAAAAAGAAGAAGAAGAAAGATGAAGAAAAAGAAGTAAAAAAGATGAAGCAAAAGAAGAAAAGAAGAAGGAAAATAAGAAGAACAAGAAGAAGGACAGGAAGAAGAAGAAGGAAAGAAGAAGAAGAAGAAGAAGAAGAAGAAGAAGACGAAGAATAAAAAGAAACAGATGTAGAAGAAAAAAGAGAAGAAGAAGAAGAAGAAGAAGAAAAAGAAGTAGGAAAAGAAGGAGAAGAAAAAGAAGAAGAAAAAGAAGAAAAAGAAGAAGAAAAAGATGAAGAAAAAGAGGAAACGAAGAAGGGAAAGAAGAAGAAAAAGAAGAACGAAAGAAAGCAGAAGACCGAAAGAAGAAGAAGACGAAGAAGAAGAAAGAGAAGAAGAAAAAAGAAGAAGGAAAGGAAGAAGAAGAACAAGAAAAAAAGCACAAAAAAAGAGGGAGAAAAAGAAAAAGATGAAGAAAAAGAAGTAAAATGATGAAGCTAAAGAAGAAAAGAAGGAGGAAAAGAAGAAGAAGAATAATAAGAAGAAGAAGCTGGGAATAAAAAGAGGATTTAAAACAAGGAAGACCAAACAGAGGAAGAAGAAGAAATTGTGCAGGTAAATTATGAAAAAGAAGAAGAAACGATTAATATAAGAAAATAAGAATAAGAAAGAGAAAAAAGAAGGAAATAAAAGAAAGAAGTGGGAAAAGAAATATGTACGAAAAAATCATATAAGTGCATTTAAAAAAAGAAGTGACTTATTTTAGTATTAAAATTAATCTATTTTCTAATATCGCGGAGTCAGTGCTTATCAGTAATAACACCATTCAATAAGTATCGGGCCATACATAGATAGTTAAACTAAAAAAAAACATCTATCTCCTTTCCACGAAAGACTAACTTCTAAAAGACACGTGTATGAATGTTAAGTTCAGTCAGATTATTAGTTTACAAATTACAGTAAATTAAGTTAAAACTACTTGTAGTCATTTTATAAAACAATAAAAATATCTGAATTCCATGTGTCGATAAAGCATCGTTTTCCGATGTACAACAATATTATTCAAGCAACGTAATGGTTTCATAAGTGTTATTCGGATTATGTTCCATCGGAAACAATGGTCAAGGGGTGGTATACTGACTTTTAACACTGTCGTACAGAGAAAATTAATGCTGAACTTAAATTAGGCATTCATCCCAGAAAATAGTTTGCATGGACTTTTATCAATTAAAATGTTCTGCTGAAAGTGAGTGCTGCGTTTCCTTAATGTCGAGTAAAAATAAAAACGCATCGGCGAGAGAGCAAATGTTTAAAACACACACAACTGAGTATTTACGCAGTATGTGACAATGCATTGAGGATAGATACGGAACTTTACTCTAGAGTTAAATCGAACGTAAGCCGAGTCAACAGCAGTTGCAGAGTAAATATGTCGAAAGGGACCACACACGCAAACATCAGAAGACAAGGTTTTTCCCTCCGTATTTTTTTAATTCGCTACGTATTTTTTTTCAGCGGTTCTGTTTAGAAAAAATAATTCATCAATACATTCATAGTTTGTGCGTTTGAAGGAAGAAATCGCCAAAAAACGACCACAGATTAAGTAGAAATAAGTGGTTTCATCAGGAAAATACGCCGTCTCACAAGTCGATCGCAACGATGCCAAGACTGATAAGGTGTGTTTCTTATTAATTTAGCCCTGTCCTTAATTAAGGAGATATGATACAGTGACTACTGGCTCTTTGTTGACCTAAAACAATGCTTAGAAAAAGAGGTGCCTAAAAAAAACCAGTGATATCGCAAACTGACACGCCTTTTTATGTCAAAGACAATTTCTACAAAAAAGTCCATAACATTTTAAAGAAGTTTTGATGATATTAGAAACTGAGACCTATTTTCAGGCCAAAGACAAATTGTTGCATGAAAAAGGCATTTTTAGAGAAGTGTTGGTGTCAGTGTATGACCTTTAAGAGTACGTTTATGAATACCCTCGATTTTGTCTTTAAAGTTGTTCAATTATTAAGGCACGAGGCGTATTTAGTATTGTGTAAATTGTGTAAGCTCAATTCTTTTTTTGACAACATAAGTTGTGAAAACGTAGCTTTATACCGAGAAAGAATTGATTAAGATATAATTCAAAATATATTAATTAAAGCGTGCTGTATACCCACATAAAATAGATTCGGTTTGGCTGGCCTATAATCGGTCTACATAAAACAGTATTTAAACCTGCACTTCCCTGTTTCATAATAATATCTCTTAGTAATCATGTTTGTAATATCGGAAGTTCTATTATACAATTCCTATTCTTATACATTCCGATAATAGTAACAATGGTATCGCATAGTTAGATGCAAATGCTGAACACCTACTTCGTTCTAAGCGTCATATATTATAAGTGCAACATGAACTCTCTGTGTTAAGATATTTAAAAACTTTGGCACACATCTATATGTCAGCCAATTATTGGTATTGCTATTGTTGACGTATGTTAAGAGCGTCCATCTTAAGTTATACATTACCTCTTACAGTAACTATCCATCCTAATTTACGTCGATATGACACGAATAGTAAATAAAAGTTGGATTGTATTACAGAGTGATGACTGAAATGAATAACTCATCAACGTATTTAATTACTCAAGAACGTGTGTACATCGCCGCACAAATATAAATGCATATATATATATATATAAATATATATATATATATATATATATATATATATATATATATATATACAGGGTGGGCCAAAATAAGTGTCCTATCTTAAAATTTGAATAACTTGAATTTGAATAACTTCCACAAAATAAAAGTTAAACTCACCAAACTTTATATGTGTGTAGACTGACCCTTCCGAGATTTTTTGAAATAAACAAAACAAATTTTAGCCGAAAAACACTTCTTAAAACT
>OY744536.1:93597675-93662675 GCA_963556195.1 Sepiola atlantica | reverse complement strand
AAGTTTTTTTTATAATAATTATGATAGAAAAACTAAATTCAGTTCTGATAAAAATCACAAATAGATTATACCTGTAAATTGAGGCACATTATTATAAAGGTGACATGAGTTTGTTAGAAAAAAATGTAAATGTTATTTTTCCAGAACATATTTCTAAATTCATAATAAAATTATTTTTTTTTATATTACAGATTGATATGTGATAACTACTCAGTTATTTTGAAATATTGAGTATGCATACTTTAAAGTATACTAAACTACTGGTCTTTGCGGGTCAGGTGAGTTTTATTTTATTTAAATTTTAATTTCTTCAAATTAAAACACGAAGAACATGTTCATATTTATTATTGTGATCAATTTGAGAGAGAAAATGAGTAAAGATTGTCAATATTTATCCTGTGAGCTCGACTGGGCCGGGTTTCGTAAGAGTGGGAGGTTTTCTCCTAAATTCAACTTCATTATGTACTAATTCGAAAAGCAGAAGAAAAAAAATTATTATATTTTCTACTGATTTAGAAAAAAAACTGCAATTCATTCACTAAAATTTAACCAGAAATAACATTCAGAGGGAGGATGCGGGAGGAGGAGAAGAGATTCAAAATATGTCTGATATATTTGTAACTGAAGTATTTGCAAATGTTTAAATATGTATGACATTTCTATCAGTATCCAGCCTCATGTAAATAGACGAAGAAAATTAAAATTATACGCACAGTTAGTTTGTTTTCATTTAAATCGCTCCAGGCAAGGCATAAAGCCATTTGATGTAAGGAGCTAACAAAAACAAATATGATTATAGCAAAGACAGGAGATGCTTATTGACTTTTGTCTTTAAAAGACCAAGGTTATAGGAAAACAGTCTGCCGAAGGAGAGTTCCACAAGCCTGAGGTTCCGGGAAATAAGCTACTGGAATAGTACGTTCTATTAGAATACGGTATAAAAACAGCACATTGATGTAGACCACTAGACGAACTAGTCAAACGAGCTGGAACAAAAAAGAACTGCAGAATAGATCACATAATTCTGAAAAATACATGGTTAGCGTATTGTACAGATACACATTCTTCTAGGCGACCATAATATAATCACCTTGTAGTATGATAATAATGTTGTTATTTAATGGGCGAGTTCTGCTTAGGAACTACAATCTTGTCGGCTAAAAGCCAATTTCGGCGAATCTTTGTGATAAAATATGAATCATTACGCTGAAGACAAGGAAGTACGCGTGAATATATATCAATTTCAGACCTAAACAAGCGAATGGTGTGAACATATACAATATAGCCTGTAAATGTGAAAACAGATGTGCACACAGGTGTGCACACAGGACATAAAAAAAACATTGCGAATGCGGACAAAAATGTTACGGTAACGCAAATCCAGTCAAGTGATAACTTTCCGAGTTCATTAAAAATGTGCTCAGATGAACTTAATAAACCTGTACCCTTTAACTTAAATACCGCCAACCGACAGGACTAGCATCATAATCCTACACGTTCACCGTAAAAACAACAAGATGTCTGAACAGTTTCTACTTGAATAGCTGCTTTTCCAGGGCCGCTTGCCATTATAGAACTAATTCCGCTTTCACTGTTTAATCAACCGTACCAACATGTAGGAATTTAAACGTAGTGTTAACACAAATATGGCTGCAAAACTATCCACACATGTTCCTCTCCGCTACGAAAGTTACCCATATCCCTGTAGCCCCTCAACGGTCTACTGGCAATACGATTTGTTGAGAAAGAACAAAAGTAAAGAAAAAAAGAAAAAAACACAGAACCAGGATACATTGAGTTATATGCCACTACAGAGACTGTCATAATAGCTGGATACCAGAAGGACACAATACATAATTAATTGCCATATATGAATGGACGATTTGCACATACATCATTGAGGAAATAAACCATAGACTTACCCAATTTTATCATAATAGTATTAATAGACACATTTGGACTCTCGCATATGCACCTGATCAATACACAGTTTATTGTATCGTTAATTATATTATTTATTTTTATTCATGAAATAATGTATCGATTTGGCAACGATTTGTTTTCGTAAGGTATGTGTTAGGAACACTTTCTAATAAAATAAATTCAAATAAAAACGCCAATATTAATGTTATACCCTGACTGATTACGTAAACTTCACAAAAAGCAAAGAAAAATAAGAAATGCGAAATATTATAAAAAATATTTTGACATTCATTGTAGTTGTTCTAATATAATTTATTATTTCAACTATTCGTCTGTTTAACAGTGTGTAAAAATACATTTACGATGATTTTTTTGATTTTTTTATATATGAAAACACTATATGTGTTTTACGTAAAAATTATATACAGATAAATGTATCTAGAGATACGACACATGTGTTAACATTTTCTCAGTAACAACACATGCTGGTGAGAGGCCAGCCAATCTGTATATCATTTTAAATTAAGTGCACGTGTTTGCCCTTCGCTGTTAATCTTAGAGAACATATACTTTTCGGAAATATTCAGTTTCTCCTAATTTACTGTTATGAAACACTTTCAGTCTCCAACGTAGGAGAATTTAGCTGTACGATTTAAGACGAAAATATAGGAAACCACTTAATTAAATAAACATCCATATTATTCGTGTGTCCTTAGTCTCTTCAGCCTATCTTCAAATTTAAATTCCTAAAAAATGCATCAAAAATAACTTTTTTTCATTTTAATTCACTACTAGCATAAACGCGCTATTAAGTTCTATATACGATGAGCGGTTTCTTAAATGTTATTAGACGTTCCAATAACACCAAGATATTTCAAATAGCATAAAGGAGAACAAGGCATTACTTATTATTGATAATACAACACTGTTACATGTGTGTTATATAATATTACCTATTCGGACTGCTTGGACTCTTCCACTCACCATGAATACTAGGAACACCCCTAGCCCGGTAGAAACTGGTACATTCCGGTTGCCTTTTATCTGTCTGGCTGAGGCATTAGTACTGGGTAGTGCTATGAGGTCAACCCTACCCCAACTTTCCTGCCCTCTTTGGGTTTAATAAATCTATTGATTTTTGCCTGATGCGCTCCGACCGGGAAATACCGACGGGGGCCGCTCAGAAATTTTTTTAGAGGCCAGAGTGCTTATTTTTTAAGGGCGCTGGCTTGACTCACCTTTCTGTCTTGCCCAAAATCTTCGCGCGGTGGGAAGCAAGCAAACACCTGGATCAACCCGATCCCGACCGGAACTGGCCCATTTCGATTGCCTTATATCAGTCAGTCTGAGCCATTAGTCCGGCGTAGTCATCGGAGGTCCACCATCCCACGCCTTGCTTCCACTCTTTGAGGTTGATAAGTTTATTGCTTACTAACCGACCGAGGTATGCTAACGGGGATGCACATGCACTTTTTAAAAGACTAGAGTTATCTTTCCTTTGGGGCTCTGGCTTGACCCCTCACCGTCACCTTTCGACCTTTCGACCTCATGCCACATCATCCTGCGGCGAGAAAGCAGTAACTACTTGGAATCACACCAGTCTATACTGGCAGTCAAGACTGACGTACAACCACTCTTGTTTCTCTGTTGTATTGTACTTTTTTTTCAATATACTTGTTTCCTCTAAACTCCGTGTTTGTGTTTCCTTCATGTACTTTTATGGGGCCACACCGATTTAGTATGAACTACTTTCTGTCTCAGACGAAAGATAATTCATCCTAAAAATCTCAGGCAAATATTAGAAGTAAACAGAATGAACCATACTGCAAAATTATTTGCATCTTATTTTTCCTTCCTATGCTTTATAGCATATTTTCTAAATTTATATGCAGCTACATGTCTCTTATGACATAGATTGTAGAAATTACCTATTTTACTAACTGCAGGTGGCTGCACATTAGTTATGTATTTGAACTACAGATATTGTTTTAAATACTTATTACGTAGTTACTTATTCATTAATAATATTTTCCTTTGAAATAAAACGCTATTTCAGAGTTATTTATAAGATTTCATAATTTTAGCTGAAATGATTGTAGGTATTAAAGTGATCATAAATATCGCGTGATATCTGCATTTTCTTGAAGATAACTAGGGAAGTATTCCAACTCGATGAACACACACCCTAATCCTAACACAGACGTCAGGTTTCCGACTTTCGGTTGAAACTACCATCTTAACTCGACTTACATAGTATTGATTTACTCCTCTCCAGGAGTTAGGCACAAGGCCAGATTTTATCTTACTCCCACAAGTAAGATGTGACCCAATGTCGGGTCGGGAAAGTGGGGTTTAAAAATTGCCTGGGCAGCCCCGTCGGCATTCCCCGGTAGGGGCGCCTCAGGCAGTATGCAATAAACTTACTCCTCCCCAAAGGGGAGAGGCGAAGCCTGGGAGGGTGGACCTCCTAGAACTGCACAGGACAGACCCATAGACCGGCGTAAATCAAGCCCCGAAGGCCCAGACAATACCAGTCTATGGGGTGCAGTATCCATCGGAACAGATACTACACTTTGATCTTAGCCAAAAGGCCAAGACGCCTCACATAGTAGCTAACATAGTAGTTTAATTCTGAATAGTTAATTTATAACAAACTTGTAATATTTTACTACTGTTATTGGTTTAGTCAGCAATTAAAATTGTGACGTACATCATAGCATCGACACTTTTGTCTTATACATAAAGCAAATATGTCATTTGAATTACATCAATATCGTAATTTTATCCCACCTGCCCGGTTGGCTAATCTTATTACGTCTATTTCATTTAATCAGACCTAACTAATTCACTCTGAGGCAAACTGTCTCGAATAAGATGAAGAAGAACAAATGAAACTGGTGCTTTTTAGCTTTCGTATACAAAGTAGTGCATGATCCTAACTTGATAAGCACTCGTCCGCCAAATATACGCGGATTGTGCGGATAAAAAATATGTCCTGGTTGCTCGGTTACATTTTAAATCGACTGTTCTAGGGGAGTTTCTGACTTTTTTCTAGTGACCACCAAGACGGAATCCTCGGCTCACCATCTTTAAAGCTTCAGGGGTCGTCGTTGCTGTAATTGTTAAGCGAGTTAACGAGTCATTAACCTGAAAGTCTGCAGTCTTTTGTTCTCCTAACACTGAGAAGAAACTATCAGCGTGTTCTATACAAGTAATGAATTGTTTAACTTAGAACCCAGAAAAGAATGACGCAAAAGCATATTTGTCACTTTCACTAAATTAGTGTGGCTTCTGGGCACGAAACATCTTTGCAGTCAACACACAAATAGATGAGCGAACATGATGCCAAGACGTTCTGGATTCTCATTAGAAACCTGTTTGTCTGGAAACAGTTACCACTGTAAGAAAAGGTTGCACTTTAAGGAGTGTTTCCTAACAAAGGTATCATTGTGCCTTTGTAGACAGTAATTCGTCATTGCTACTCTTTCATAGCTTTTCTTGGCCTTTTGGCTAAGATAAAAATGTAGTATCTGTTCCGATGTATACTGCACCCCATAGACTGGTATTGTCTTGGCCTTCGGGGCTTGATTTACGCCGGTCTATGCGTCTGTCCTGTGCTATTCTACGAGGTCCACCCCCCAGGCTTTCTGCCTGAGTCTATGGGTTTGTCCTGTGCAGTTCTAGGAGGTCCACCCTCATAGGCTTTGCCTTCCCTCTTTGGGGAGGAGTAAGTTTATTGCTTACTGCCTGAGGCGCCCCTACCGGGGAATGCCGACGGAGCTGCCCAGGCAATTCTTAATAGCTTTTCAAGTCCCAATTTCCCGAACCGACCTTGGGTCACATCTTACCTTGTGGGAGTAAGTTAACACTGGCCTTGTGCCTAACCTCCTGGAGAGGAGGTAAATAAATACACTTTCATAGCTAGTAGAAACATCTTATTTCAGCACTCACTTAAGGATCGATATTCCAACGCCTATCTGTCTCTATAAGGTCGGAAAAACGTCCTATTTTTATCGAGAGGTCCCGAGCAAAAAAGACGTATCATATTCTCTGTGAACACAGAGCACATGTATGCTTGTCAAATTATCGCGCTGCATTTCACTTCCTTCCCGTTATTTTCTTTTATATTTTGAAGAGTTGCACTTTTTTTTTGTAATTTTCGAAACTGATAAAATTTCATGAATTTCATAGTAAGTGTTTTTGATTTTAGATTTCTCTGAATGTAAAAGTCAAATATATTCCGGGTAAAGAATGTTCGTGAACGAATCGGATTTTTATACTTTTCTCATATTTCACGAATATCGCCCGTTGCCTTCTCCAACTGCTAATAAAAATAAGTACGTATTTTCTGTTCAAATTTAAATATATATGAAAAACACCGAAGCTCTTCCCTTCGAGATGTGAGTCTCGCAATGCTAACATTTTAGAGGCGTGCATTAACATAAATATTCATTAAAATTGCTCACTGCTGAATATAATGCTCACGGTGATGATATGAAATAAGAGATTATGCAGCAAGTATGTAAATATAGGTTTCTAGGTTTTTAACATTTTCTTATGCTGAATATGTAGGATAGAAATACCAGTCCCCCCCACACATATATAAATATATATATATATATATATATATATATATATATATAATTTATTTAGATACTGTATATTACATATTTCAGCAATGTACCTCGGTTTCATCCAAATGGGCAGATTTAGACATCTTTAGCCCCTTTTGGATGAAACCGCGGTACATTGCTGAAATATGTAATATACAGTATCTAAATAAATTATATTAGCTCTATCATATAATCGAGCACTTTGTTTGATTTATTTTCATATACACCTATATTATATATATATATATATATATATATATATATATATTTATATATAATTTATTTAGAAAATGTATATTAGATATTTCAGCAATGTACCGCGGTTTCATCAAAAAGGGCAGATTTACACATCGTTAGCCCCTTTTGGATGAAACCGCGGTACATTGCTGAAATATGTAATATACAGTATCTAAATAAATTATATTTGCTCTCTCATATAATCGAGCACTTTATTTTATTTCTTTATATATATATTATATAAATTATTATCTGATGTATATACCCATATAATATAAAAATGTTTTACGGAATATTGTGTATAGAATTTCAGTATTTAATTCAAAGGTGCTCAATACGTTAGTAGAGCTTAGTAGCCATAGTAAAACATAATTATCCGGTAATTAATGTACACAGAGGCGCTCGCAAAAAACCCTTAAGCTAAGTTTAACGATTCTCCCCGGAGATGTAAGCGCACGGCTCTTTGTACTTTAATTGACCCATCTATATTTGTATACCATATATATATATATATATATATATATATATATATATATATATATATATATATATATATATATATATATACACTTGTGAGTGTTTACAAAAATATATTAATGTATATATGTTCAATAGTATCCGAAAATGTTCTAAATTACAAGCTCAATGAAGTTGTATAAAAAGCTACAGAGCATGTATTCATTATATGTTTATTCAATAACAAAAAGTAACATTAATCCATAACCATACATTTTCTATGTTCTTACAATTTTTCATCGTCATATAAAGTCGAATGACTACAACCAAGGGCTCTGTGTTTTCAATATTTTTACTTCGATATTTTATCGAATATCTGTAATTACTTATTGTCACGGCGATAGACAAACTCACCTCTAATATGTTTATACTGAATATATATATATATATATATATATATATATATATATATATATATATATATATATATATTAAGGCAAATTTATTAAATAACGTGGAGTGTTTTTGCTTGATAAGCTTTTTTATGTTGTCAATTTTTCCGAATGGTCCATTTAGTGTTTCGCTCAAATTTGCGTATGTAACTTCCGTGGGTTTCTTGTTCCATTATTTTTTCTTTTCGCGAGTAGTTTCGATTCGATTTGCGAAATAGCGATTTTTTAGGGGATTATATTTTTCCTTCAAATACTATGTTATTTTCAATATTGGGTCAGGATATACTTGGGCGAAATATCCTCAGGTCAGGTTGCTCTAGCAAACCCTTGCTAACGGAGGCCAAAGTTCCTCTATGAGGCTGTCTGGTACATTATTCAAACTCTCAGTAGGTAATTATAACTCCCCAGTAAGTAATTCACACTATTCAGTAGGTAATTCAAACTGTCGATAAGTAATTTTTACTGTACAATATATATGTTATTTCATATGTATCATTAAAAAAGGAAGTAACAAATTGATTTTGTTTTTCTTCTTTGCGTGTCTTTGAAATATATGGTAATACGACAGTCACCAATTTTTTTACGCAGTTCTTTGCATTATTCTTGTATGTTTCAATATTATTCAAGCTGCTCGGTTTGGAAAGTAGAGAGTAGACACATCATTGTTGCATCGTATGGTCTGCTTCTCCACATTCGCAGATGGTTGGGTCAGTTTAGTAGTGTCATTTAGTCATATAAACTTGTGATCGCCCTATTCCCGTTCTCAGGCGGTTGAGTGGTATCCACTTGAACTCGTGTATTTGGCTAATATAGTATATTTTTGTTATTATGTAAATGTTTGACATATTAGGTCGAAGATAGATGACTATGAATCGAGCTAACATGTCTTTTACTATAATGACTCTTACTCGCATTTAGATATTCATGTGACCTTTACGTAGGACAGCTATACTCTTAATATGTGTTTTTTTTTTTCGTCGTGGTATATGTTCAGTGTACGACGATATAATACTGATGATAATCGTTTAAAAATGATGACATTTCAGTTCGTTTTATTAATATTATTATTACCGATTACTTTATACAAAAGAAGCAGAATCTGACAGGATATTTTTGAACCGACGAAATGATAATACGTAATACTACGTTCACCGAATTTTAAAGCAGGTAAATCTGTCTTGGAAAAACTTTCCATTTCCTTTACCAGGGTAGTTATTTTCATGCTATCAAAACGGGAACCAAAGTTCTGTAAAAGAAAGATAAACTCATCGCATTGTGAGTCGAATTAACTTTTCTTAGGATTCTCTATTCAGCAAGGAAGCTTAATTTCTTGAAAGAAAAAAGATTTCGGACGTTGTACAGATCTGTGTGTCTGATATCAATGTAATTAACGAAAGTCTTCAATTACTCTTTCAGGCATAATAATACATTATAGTAGAGAAAGCCTGGATCGCTAACACACACACACACACACACACACACACACATATATATATATATATATATATATATATATATATATATATATAGAGAGAGAGAGAGAGAGAGAGAGAGAGAAGAAAAAATAGTGATAAATATGCGACGATTGTCCAAATTTGTTTCAAATTTCAATTGTTCAATGCAAGGTGTATTCAGTAATAAACTAGTGTTTATTATTCTTTCCTTAAGCCAAGGCTTTTCAAAGATCGAGATCTTATCATCAGAGTAGGAATACAGATAGATAAGTTGGCTTTCGAAAAAAACAAAGTTCAAATATTTGAAAAATATGAAAATTATTATTAAAAAAGTTATTATTAAAAAAACGCAGTGAATGAAAAGTAAAAGAAAAATTCCGTAAAAAAGATATGCAGTTTGTCCGGGTGGTAAATGTTCGTTGAAAGGAAGTCCGATGAATTGTAGAACGTGAACAATTGAAATTTGAAATAAATTTGGACAATCGTCGCATTTTTATCACTTTTTTTTCTTCTATCTCTACAATTGCTCTATCTCGTATATTGCGCTAATCCTCTTAACAATAGGTTCCATCTACTAAAAGTTTTACTTTGGTTTATATTTGATCGTATATATATATATATATATATATATATATATATATATATATATATATATAGGCAAACATTATTAAATAACGTTGAGTGTTTTTGCTTGATAAGCTTTTTTATGTTGTCAATTTTTCCGAATGGTCCATTTAGTGTTTCGCTCAAATTTGCGTTGATTTCTTGTTCCATTATTTTTTCTTTTCGCGAGTAGTTTCGATTCGATTTGTAAAATAGCCGTTTTTTAGGTGATTATATTTGGCCTTCAAATACTATGTTATTTTGAATATTGGGTCAGGGTTTACTTGGGCGAAATCTCCTCAAGTAAGGTTGCTCTTACAAACCCTTGCTAACGGGGAGCAAAGACCCTCTAGGAGGCTGTCTGGTACGTTATTCAAAGTATCAGTAGGTAATTCTAACTCCCAAGTAAGTAATTCAAACTATCCTGTAGGTAATTCCAACTCTCTGTAGGTTAGTTTTACTGTGCAATATATATGTGATTTAATATGTATCATTAAAAAAGAAAGTAACAAATTGATGTTGTTCTTCTTCTTTGCGTGTCTTTTTAATAGATGGTGATACAACAGTCACTCATTTTTATACGCAGTTCTTCGATTTATTTTTGTATTCTTCAATATTATTCAAGCTGCTCGGTTTGGAAAGTAGAGAGCAGACGCATCAGTGTTTTATTGTATGATCCTATTCTCCACATCCGTAGATGGTTGGATCAGGCTAGAAGCGTCATTTACTATAGAAACCTTTGATTGTTCTCAGACGGTTGAGTGGTCTTTACTGGAGCTCGTGTATACTCTAATATCGTTAATTTTTGTTATTAGGTAAATGTTTGACGTCGACGATAGATGACTATGAATCGAGCTAACATATCTTTTACTATAATGACTCTAACTCGCATTTAGATATTCATGTGACCTTGACGTCGAACTACCATACTATTAATGTGTTTTCTTTCCGTCGTGGTGTAAGTCCAGTTTACGACGATATAATACTAATGATAATCGCTTAAAAATGATGACTTTTAAGATCGTTTTATTGATATTATTATTACCGATTATTTTATTCAAAAGATTTTAAAAAATAGAATCTGACAATATATTTTGAAGCTGATTAACCGACTAAATAATAATACATAATAATACTGTTACCGAATTTTAAAGCCGGTAAATTTGTCTTAGAAAATCTGCCCATTTCTATTACCAGGATAGTTATTTTCATTCTATCAAAACAGGAACCAAAGTTATGTAAAAGAAGATAAATTCATCGCATTGTGAGTCGGATTAAACTTTCTTAGGATTCTCTATTCAGCAAGGAAGCTTAATCTGATATCAATGTAATTAACGAAAGTCTTCGATTACCCTTTCAGGCATAATAATACATTATAGTGGAGAATGCCTGAATCGCTAACATATATATATATATATATATATATATATATATATATATGGGAAAAACAGTGAACATTTTTAACTCCTCACCAAGTACGGACGTCCACCCAGTGGTGGCCATTATTTCCTTCCTTTTCCCAATATATCAACCCTACATATGTTTGTACTTGCATGACATTTTTCTCTATATTATCATCCTGATGAAGTCTTATACATAAAGATGAAACGTTGAAGTACACATAAATAACATCCATTTTTTGGTTTTTCCTTTTTCATTTTCCCATCACGTCGGATTACCTTCATCCTTCTCTTCCCATATATATACATACATATATATATATATATATATATGTACATATATATATATATATATATATATATATATATATATATATATATATATATATATATATATATATATATTATATAAGGTATATGTATATACTTTAATATCCTACTATATAAATATGATTTAGTTCAAAACAAATAAACGATCATTGTAAATTATAAAACACAGTTGCAACCTGCAAGAGTTATAAATATGGAATATATCTATTTTAATGTTATGTTTTAAACAGGTGAGTAATATAAGCGTTCCGATTTTTGTAATTTCTTTATAATAAGTATTATACATCAATGACTAAACATGACTTACATTTCAGTTTCAACGGATCATATTTACTTTAAATGTTACTTATATCTATAGACAGCACTAGAAGCAAGATACCCTGAATGTTATGTCTATTAGTGCAATCCCGTTCTGTTTAAAGCTTTATTTAACTCTTCTGTGGGTATTTTCGAGTAAAGTTATGAAGTTAAGTATGTTTATATATTCATACATTATTTTATGTAAACGCCCAATACGTAACTGATTAACCGATGATTATTACTTTTAAAACACAGCTGCAAGATGTTAAGGAAAAAATATATAGGTATTATTTTGTTTGACATATTTTTCCGGCAGTGGATGGATCGGTGAGGTAAGTGTGTTCAAGCACAAGAGTCACGTATTTGAAGTATTTATTATGGTTTTGGGTCGGATACCGTTTATACAGGCCTCGTATATATATATATATATATATATATATATATATATATATATATATATATATATATGCTAATCATAAATAAATAAATATATATATATATATATATATATGCATATATATATATATATATATATATATATATATATATATATATATATATATATTTAGATACTAAATAATGACATGAACAGACTGGTTATTTTCAGATAAGAAAAGCTAAGCGACGTGGAACCTGATCAGTACCAGATGTGTGAGAATGTCTGAATACTATGTGATGTGTGTCCTATTCCAAGTCTGGGATGCTCATTTGATATTTCCTAGAAACTTCCTATTTCGGTAGAAGCAGTTGGCCACAACTCAGACGAATACTATACTTGAGTATACGTGAAACAGTAACGTATATTTAATAGATCGTATGCGATCATAGTTTATAATATATATAGTTTATTCTCATTAAATTAATCAGGAGTAGTTTAAATGACGTAATGCAGGAAAGAGAATTGAACTGAAAAAGGTCATGAAGAATCTACCGCTTACCCCCTCCCCCTCTTCTTCAAATCCAATTCCAGCATTTCTGATTCGTTAAAATGCTTGGCTGCTTACGGTAAGCCAAAATCGTTCCTCTTAAAAGGTTTGATGCTATTTCAGTTTCGACAGTCTGGGAGAATTTCCAAATTCCAATTGGCTCGCGAAAGTTCCAATCTTTAGCCTCTCGGACAAGGCAACGGTCCAGTGATGATTTCCTGTGCGTCAAAAACGACAATGGAAAAAATGTCATTCCAGAAAAAAATAATTTCTATTTTTGTGACACCCTCTGCCAACACGAAGGCCATTACATTTTCTTAATTTTTTAGAAGTCCAGAAAAAACATGAAAAAAGCACATAACAATAGCATATATACATCTAAAAAAGGCACATAGCAATATCATATATAAATCTCGAAAAAAATGCACGTAGCAATATCATATATAAATCGCGAAAAAAGCACATCGCAATATCATATGTACATTTTGAAAAAAGGCACATATCAATACCACATATAAATCTCACAAAAAGACACCTAGCAATATCATATATACATCTCGAAAAAAAGGCACATACAAATTTCACATATAAATCTCGAAAAAAGCATATAACAATATCATATATACATCTCGAAATCTGTATGGGTGTCTATCCATGCGGTTTTTAAAGTTTCTTAATTTTATGATGACCTAAAACCTAGATCAATTACCGTAGTCCAAAAATTCAAATGATACAGAAAATCAAATCTCATCTAAGAAAACATAACTATTGTGTTAGTATATAATGTTGTCTTACACACTAAACCCTTATGAATTCTCCATTTCTTACTGTTATGTGATAACAACGTGTCTTCTATGAATCTCATACAGTTAATCTTTGGGTAAAAAATAATCTCTAAAAGAGTTGATAGCGACTGGTCTGCCGACCCGTAAATAAGTAGTAAGTTTCGAAGAACAATTCGGCCTCTCTCTCAATTTGATGTTAATGTGTGTCTTACATTCGTATGATGGGACACTCTCTCCAAAATAATCAACCATTAGCTTGCTGTCAGTTTGCGCCTTTCTCCTTTCTGTGCATGAAAAAGTACTTGATTTCAGACACACTACGACGACGACAGCGATGATGATGATGATGATGATGATGATGATGATGATGATGATGATGATGATGATGATGATGATGGAATGCAACCCACATGATGATGATAAGGATGATGATGACGACGGAAGCACACGTGATGATGATGATGATGATGATGATGATGATGATGATGGTGGTGGTGGTGGTGGTGGTGGTGGTGGTGGTGGTGGTGACGAAATGCAACCTACTACGATGACGATAACGACAGCTCCGGTACGCCAGTATACTAAAACCATTCCAAGTTAGTGGCGATTCAATTAAAGTACATGTGTTTAATAACCGACACATAACCTATGTCGATGTGGTGCTAAGTGGAACTAGCCCTCCCTCATATGGGGGCGAAATTACCAACACATTTTTGTGGACACAACAAACGAGTCCTAAATCGGAGAGAAAGGAGAATGAGAGCGGAGAGAAGAGATAGACCGAGGAATGAGAGAGACACACGTTGATATCAACCAATCGTAAGTACAGTCGTGATTATTTATGATTGATTGATTGATTGTGAATAATCAATTTAAAGACTGTTACAGACTGGAATTAAGAAGTACAAAACAAAAAAAAGGAAGAATACGCACACACACGCGAACTATTAGAGAAAAAATGGCGTCATTCAATAACGTACAAAAACTTGATATGCATAGATACAATAAATCTAAGTCATCTAGATTCACTAGGGACCGCATGAGAGCGGATTGGACGGTCGGAATTTCCTATTCCCTTGAATCTTTATACAGTAGTGGAAGTTGCATGCCTTCTCAGGCCGAATAGCACAGGACAAGATTGGTGAAATAGCAATGTGTACTTCATGAATCGTATTAGTTAATCGTTTATACTCCACATCGTTAGTGGTTATTAACCCAAATAAAAAAAGTTGATATGCCGTAATGTAGACAAACGGATTGAAATAAAGGATATGCTGCCTAATCCTGTTTCTTCTTCAAATGTAATCCAAATCTATTTTGATTGGCTGAAATTAGTGCTGCCTACGTTTAACAAAAAAATAACCACACTACTTTTGCAACAAGCACTACCAACGCGAGGTCGGCTAAATTTGTGTTACCTTTGAAATTATGTCATACTAATTTTCTTGAAAATATATGTTATGCCAGTAGCTATAGAATAGAGTGTTTTGAGGTATTGTATAGAGCAGAATTAGAAAACCATTTGAGAATTCCCCTTTGTGTGCTTTACCTTCGCCAATATGTTTTTAATTTCATGTGAACTATCGATTTTCTCCTGACGAAATGATAGCTGAAAGAGCCTTACAGAGATGTATGGTTATTGTTTTTAAAAGCGTATAGAAATGTTGTAACTCCAAACATTTATATATATATATATACACACACACACACATATATATATATATATATATATATATATATATATATATATATATATATACACACACATATATATATATATATATATATATATATATATATATATATTTATATGCTAAGCGTACAAATGGCGACTACAATTATTTATCCGACTTTGATTTCATAAAAGCTGACCTATGTGTCGAGAGAGTCTTCGTGCATACCTAAACATTAAAAAGTACGTTTCTTCTATATTATCATTTTATTATTAATCCATCCATTAACATATCGCTAATCAATTGTAATTGTATAAACGTAAACTTACTTTTATCATCTAATGGTAATACGTGTTTGTGCTGTGTGAATATACTTAGATAGTTACGCTGAACAAAATATTTTTCTAAATCCTCACATTAACATTACACTATTTGTGAATGCAGTCATATTTTGAAGAGGAGTATTAATTTACTCTTCTCCAGGAGTCAGGCACAAGGCCAGTTTTATCTTACTCTCACAAGTAAGATGTGACCCAAGGTCGGGTCGGGAAAGTGGGGTTTAAAAATTGCCCTGTCGGCATTCCCCGGTAGGGGCGCATCAGACAGTAAACAATAATCTTACTCCTCTCCAAAGACAGGAGGCGAAGCCTGGGAGGGTGGACCTCCTAGAACTGCACAGGACAGACCCATAGACCGGCGTAAATCAAGCCCCAAAGGCCAAGACAATACCACTCTATGGGGTGCAGTATCCATCGGAACAGATACTACACTTTGATCTTAGCCAAAGGAGTGGGAGACGTGTATTATTTACTCCTCTCCAAGAGTTAGGCACAAGGCCAGTTTTATCCTACTCCCACAAGTCAGATGTGACCCAAGGTCAGGTCGGGAAAGTGGGGTTTAAAAATTGCCGTGGCAGCCCCGTCGGCATTCCCCGGTAGGGGCGCCTCAGGCAGTAAGCAATAAACTTACTCCTCCCCAAAGAGGGGAGGCGAAGCCTGGGAGGGTGGACCTCCTAGAACTGCACAGGACAGACCCATAGACCGGCATAAATCCAGCCCCGAAGGCCAAGACAATGCCAGTCTATGGGGTGCAGTATCCATTGGAACAGATACTACACTTTGGTCTTAGCCAAAAGGAGTAGGAGACGTGTTCAGTTTATTATTAATTAAAACTTATCTGAACGAGTAAAGTTTATTTTCAAACATAGTTAATACCAGAACAAAATTACATTTTAGATGAGTATTAAAAGTCTATCAAAATGTAAGAAATGGGAATATGTCGGCCTTGAGAAGTAAGAAAAAAAAACAAGTGATTTGTTTTGTATATATTTTAAAATTTTGGTTTTATAACAAATGCTACATGATTAGGCAAACTTTCGACACTGTGATCTAATGTAGATGCCCGTGTTCCATAATATATTTCGAGGAAGACCTCTTTATCAAATCGTTGGTGTTTCAAATCTCTAGAACACGTGCAAAATGGAAATATTGTTTCATGCTTTTAAGGCAGTAAATATAAATATCCGTAGCAAATGGAATACAACTATGACTAAATGCTTTTTTCTCAATATTTCATATTTGGGCTTACTGATGAAGAGTTATATTTGTTTAAATAAAATTAACTATTTATTTATATATATATATATATATATATATATATATATATATATATATATATATATATATATATATATATATATATATTGTGTGTGTGGAGAAGGCATGGGTAAGGGTGATCAATAAGAGCAGTGTTCAATTTTTTCTTCTTAATATTATCTATTTATTCATTTTTTTACATTTTATTGCCACTTTACTTTATTTAAACATTATTTTTTTGTTATTTTCTCACATTTGTTTACATTTGAACATGTATTTTCTTTTTATATGAAATAGTAAAGTTTATAACGTGCATTTTTCAATTATGTATATATTTATTTCTTATTTTTCTATTATTCATATCCCAAACAGTACAGATAAAATGTATCTACGATTTCAATTATCATGAAATGCAATTAACTAAAAGTCTTCGAAAAAAGATATAATTAATGAAGACCCGTGCACAGATTTTTAATTACAAGAATATCAATTAAAACTTTAATTAACCAAACCAGCCGTTTAGAACTCGTTCTTGTATGAGGGCGGACTCTACTAATTAATATAGTCATAATGCTTTCTTTGTGTTATAAAGTAAAACAAACATAATTCGCGTATATATTTTAAGACGAATAAGATAGAATAAGATTGTAAATGTAAGACTGAATATGATGTTAATCAGTACATTCCAGTCATACATGACCTTTTGAAAACAGTGATTTTACATACGAAAAAATCTCTGCGAAATATACCCCTTCATGGATATATCTGCCTCTATATATGAGTATCATTTTGCATAAGTGTGTGTACTTCTATTGAATCTAAAAAAAAGTAGCGAGTAAAAAACGCGTTTCTCTAGCTCTTAGCTCTAGCTTCTAGCTCCTGGAAGAAAACCATTTGAAGTGGTGATGAGAAGCGACCAAGAAAATAGTGAGTCAAGCAATAATCTCAGTATTTGACCACGGCCTGAAATACATTTTGAATGTAACCAATATATATAAATATATATATATATATATATATATATATATATATATATATATATATACATATATATATATATATATATATATATATATATATATATATGAAGCAATCCAACAAAAGATATAAGCGTCAACTAATATCTTATAATTAGTGAAACATCCGGATAAAAAACTGAAGCTCAATATACTGGATAGAGCATTAATATTATAATATAAAATGAAGTAATAAAATAAGGTGTCAATCAAATTTTATTAGAATTCAAAGTTCATGCAAAGCATCCTTAAGTCCTTAGCTCATGAGTTTTCAAAGATAATTCTTCTCTTCAGAGGACCATTACCGCAGTTATACTACTACAGGCAATAAAATTACGCTTTGAAAATATATAAAATTATATACACAAATATATAAAAATACATAACATCAAACATATCAATCCAAAAACATACTTTTGTTGAATCCATACAGTCCATCCAGGTCATACAAGTTGTATGGATTCAACAAAAGTATGTTTTTGGATTGATATGTTTGATGTTATGTATTTTTATATATTTGTGTATATAATTTTATATATTTTCAAAGCGTAATTTTATTGCCTGTAGTAGTATAACTGCGGTAATGGTCCTCTGAAGAAAAGAATTATCTTTGAAAGCTCATGAGCTAAGGACTTAAGGATGCTTTGCATGAACTTTGAATTCTAATAAAATTTGATTGACACCTTATTTTATTACTTCATTTTATATTATAATATATATATATATATATATATATATATATATATATACATATATATATATTAATATTTATATTTTAATATATATATATATATATACGTATGTGTGTATATATATATTTATATATATATATATATATTTATATATATATTTATATATATATATATGTATGTATATACATGTATATGCATATATATATATGTATATATATTTATATGTATACATATTTATATATTTATATATCTTCATATTTATACATACATATATATATATATATTTATATGTATATATATATATATTTATATATTCATATATATATATATATATTTATGTATATGTTTATATATATATATTTATATATAGTTATATATATATATATATTTATATATATTTATATATATATATATATTTATATATATTCATATATATACATATATTTATATATATTTATAAACATTTATATATATATATATTTATATACATTTAGATATATATTTATAAATATATGTATATATATATATATATATGTATTTATATATATATATATAGATAGATGGACGAAGAGTGATAAACATGCACGAATGTCCAAATTTATTTGAAACTTCGATTGTTCAATTCTATTTATATATATATATATTTTTATATATTGATTTCTATATTGGTACATAAATGTATATATATATATATATATATATAAAGATATTGTTCGTTCTTTTTTTTTTTTTAAGCATTGAATAACATGTAATAAAATGACGTAAGAAGCCCTTTTTAACAATGCGTGAAAGAATTTATTTCTTTTTTTTCTTTTTCCAATCAATTTCGAAGTCTACAAACTTCATCTTCAGGGATGTATTTTTTTTTTTTTTTATAAAATAAACAAACTTTTGTTTATAAGTAGCATCGAGGTGGTGTGACGCTCTCCGCCAAGATGGAAAAGGGCGGAAGTGAAAAATATTAAGAACGATTATGCCAGGGGCAAGCCGGGAGTTATAAAGATATTGTTCGTTCTTTTTTTTTTTTTAAGCATTGAATAAAATGTAATAAAATGACGTAAGAAGCCCTTTTTAACAATGCGTGAAAGAATTTATTTCTTTTTTTTCTTTTTCCAATCAATTTCGAAGTCTACAAACTTCATCTTCAGGGATGTATTTTTTTTTTTTTTATAAAATAAACAAACTTTTGTTTATAAGTAGCATCGAGGTGGTGTGACGCTCTCCGCCAAGATGGAAAAGGGCGGAAGTGAAAAATATTAAGAACGATTATGCCAGGGGCAAGCCGGGAGTTATAAAGATATTGTTCGTTCTTTTTTTTTTTTTAAGCATTGAATAAAATGTAATAAAATGACGTAAGAAGCCCTTTTTAACAATGCGTGAAAGAATTTTTTTTTTTTTTTCTTTTTCCAATCAATTTCGAATCCTACAAACTTCATCTTCAGGGATGTATTTTTTTTTTTTTTTATAAAATAAACAAACTTTTGTTTATAAGTAGCATCGAGGTGGTGTGACGCTCTCCGCCAAGATGGAAAAGGGCGGAAGTGAAAAATATTAAGAACGATTATGCCAGGGGCAAGCCGGGAGTTATAAAGATATTGTTCGTTCTTTTTTTTTTTTAAGCATTGAATAAAATGTAATAAAATGACGTAAGAAGCCCTTTTTAACAATGCGTGAAAGAATTTATTTCTTTTTTTTCTTTTTCCAATCAATTTCGAAGTCTACAAACTTCATCTTCAGGAATGTATTTTTTTTTTTTTTTATAAAATAAACAAACTTTTGTTTATAAGTAGCATCGAGGTGGTGTGACGCTCTCCGCCAAGATGGAAAAGGGCGGAAGTGAAAAATATTAAGAACGATTATGCCAGGGGCAAGCCGGGAGTTATAAAGATATTGTTCGTTCTTTTTTTTTTTTTAAGCATTGAATAAAATGTAATAAAATGACGTAAGAAGCCCTTTTTAACAATGCGTGAAAGAATTTATTTCTTTTTTTTCTTTTTCCAATCAATTTCGAAGTCTACAAACTTCATCTTCAGGGATGTATTTTTTTTTTTTTTTATAAAATAAACAAACTTTTGTTTATAAGTAGCATCGAGGTGGTGTGACGCTCTCCGCCAAGATGGAAAAGGGCGGAAGTGAAAAATATTAAGAACGATTATGCCAGGGGCAAGCCGGGAGTTATAAAGATATTGTTCGTTCTTTTTTTTTTTTTAAGCATTGAATAAAATGTAATAAAATGACATAAGAAGCCCTTTTTAACAATGCGTGAAAGAATTTATTTCTTTTTTTTCTTTTTCCAATCAATTTCGAAGTCTACAAACTTCATCTTCAGGGATGTATTTTTTTTTTTTTTTATAAAATAAACAAACTTTTGTTTCTTTATAACTCCCGGCTTGCCCCTGGCATAATCGTTCTTAATATTTTTCACTTCCGCCCTTTTCCATCTTGGCGGAGAGCGTCACACCACCTCGATGCTACTTATAAACAAAAGTTTGTTTATTTTATAAAAAAAAAAAAATACATCCCTGAAGATGAAGTTTGCAGACTTCGAAATTGATTGGAAAAAGAAAAAAAAGAAATAAATTCTTTCACGCATTGTTTAAAAGGGCTTCTTACGTCATTTTATTACATTTTATTCAATGCTTAAAAAAAAAAAAAGAACGAACAATATCTTTATAACTCCCGGCTTGCCCCTGGCATAATCGTTCTTAATATTTTTCACTTCCGCCCTTTTCCATCTTGGCGGAGAGCGTCACACCACCTCGATGCTACTTATAAACAAAAGTTTGTTTATTTTATAAAAAAAAAAAAAAATACATCCCTGAAGATGAAGTTTGTAGACTTCGAAATTGATTGGAAAAAGAAAAAAAAGAAATAAATTCTTTCACGCATTGTTAAAAAGGGCTTCTTACGTCATTTTATTACATTTTATTCAATGCTTAAAAAAAAAAAAAGAACGAACAATATCTTTATAACTCCCGGCTTGCCCCTGGCATAATCGTTCTTAATATTTTTCACTTCCGCCCTTTTCCATCTTGGCGGAGAGCGTCACACCACCTCGATGCTACTTATAAACAAAAGTTTGTTTATTTTATAAAAAAAAAAAAAAATACATCCCTGAAGATGAAGTTTGTAGACTTCGAAATTGATTGGAAAAAGAAAAAAAAGAAATAAATTCTTTCACGCATTGTTAAAAAGGGCTTCTTACGTCATTTTATTACATTTTATTCAATGCTTAAAAAAAAAAAAAGAACGAACAATATCTTTATAACTCCCGGCTTGCCCCTGGCATAATCGTTCTTAATATTTTTCACTTCCGCCCTTTTCCATCTTGGCGGAGAGCGTCACACCACCTCGATGCTACTTATAAACAAAAGTTTGTTTATTTTATAAAAAAAAAAAAAAATACATCCCTGAAGATGAAGTTTGTAGACTTCGAAATTGATTGGAAAAAGAAAAAAAAGAAATAAATTCTTTCACGCATTGTTAAAAAGGGCTTCTTACGTCATTTTATTACATTTTATTCAATGCTTAAAAAAAAAAAAAAGAACGAACAATATCTTTATAACTCCCGGCTTGCCCCTGGCATAATCGTTCTTAATATTTTTCACTTCCGCCCTTTTCCATCTTGGCGGAGAGCGTCACACCACCTCGATGCTACTTATAAACAAAAGTTTGTTTATTTTATAAAAAAAAAAAAAAATACATCCCTGAAGATGAAGTTTGTAGACTTCGAAATTGATTGGAAAAAGAAAAAAAAGAAAGAAATTATTTCACGCATTGTTAAAAAGGGCTTCTTACGTCATTTTATTATATATATATATATATATATATATATATATATATATATATATATATAATTATATATTTATATATGATAGGGTGTTCGTAAAGGGAGAAGGGATAATAAGGAGGCTTTAACTTCATCTTATACTTATGCATACGTATACACAATATACGTTCATAGACATTCACATACATATATACACGAGAATGACCAGACAATCACAATGTGTAAGTTGGTCAACAGCTGGGAATTATATATAGAACCAAAATAAAGACATACATAAAAACTAAAAAACTATAAATATAATATTGACCTCGTGAAGCAGAGGCTCTAGATGACTGTATAGGACAATAAGAGTGTATTTTCATGGTCGAATAGCATAACAACTGCGGTTTGGCCACTTTCGGCTAAGAAAGGCTATCAGCAGTCAGCGTTGAATTGTGAAAGTCCGTTTCTGCTTCATAACGTTCCAGTCAAAGGCTTTCTTAACAATTATTTTCGGGATACAATCACAGGTTCTTTTGTTCATTAAATTATAAGCCGAAAGTACAGAATAGTTTATAAAATGTTAAGAATGGCTTTCATAAATAATAACGTTATTATATAGAAATATATACTTAACATGGAGCACGGAAGGATTTGTTACAAAATATTTCCTTCTACTATTCGTAAGAATGAAAACATGCCCATGATAATAAAGATATGTATAATAAAAATAAAATTCCAAATTTCCAAAAAAATAAAAGCATATCTGACAAATTCTTGCACTTCACCGCTGATTGCTGAACACGTTCTTAGCCAGAAGTTGCAAACATCGGTTGTTATTTCATTTGAGCTTGTTCATTATATTTTAGTTTTAAATCTATTATCTTGGGAATGTATTTAGATAAAGAACAACACGTTGATTTATATATAAATGATTTGAGTGTTTGTATCTTTCATTTTCTATCATGTTTCAATATTATTTACTTGATATTCATCATATATATATATATGTATATATATATATATATACATATATATATATATGATTATTTTTATTTACACATACATGCACAAAATCTGCGACACTGGCATGTCGATGTTATCGATAAACTGTTATTATTAACTGTGATCTCATCAGACAGCGTTAGAATTCGTTCTTTCCAAATATGATCTACGGTTAAGATCGGATTCTAACTCTGCCTGATGAGATATCAATTTATAACAGCTGTTGATCAATAACATCGACATGCTAGTGTTGCAGATTTAGTACATGTATGTGTAAATAAGAATTATCATTTATAAAAGCCTTGTTTGATATTGAGGGCTTTTTATGAACCCGGTTGTAATTCTTTGGATTACTACCGTGTGGATGTTTTTCCTAGATTAATATTATTATTATTATTATTATGATCATATATATATATATATATATATATATATATATATATATATATATATATCTCTAATAAAGAGTCTGGCTTATCATCATACACACATATCTATAGTTTCTGTCTTACGAGTTAACATTTTTATCTTCATTCTGTATGTTCTTTACTCTATCTTAAAATTGGTTCTTAACAAAAATATATTTCTAATTTAATTTCCTTTAAAAAGTCCCTTTCGGCCTCGGAACATATTGCCACTGGTGTCGTTCTTCAATAATGGCTGGCAGAGCAAAACGGAGCGACTTCATCCGCCGAAATCATTACAATTATTAAGCCTCATCTTTAGAGAATATCGTTCCTACCGTATAGTGCACATCAGTTAGAAGGGCAGACTGCAGTTACAAAGGTATTGTATTCGATAACGAACCTCGGCGTCTTATTTTACCCTTGAATTTTGGAGATTAATTGATTACAAGTGATACATTATTGACTTAGGAACTAAATACAAATTCAGTTGCATCGTAGACAAATAAACTTCCTTTATATTTTATAGAAATGTAAAATTCTGCTTTTGTTTACAAATCCATTTCCATTTAAAAAGTATTATTATTATTTGTTAAATCCACACTAAGTAATCTGTTGTCAGAATATTAAATATTAACATAGTATCTAACATACACTTACACAATTACAATATAAAATAAGAATTACGGTGCCACAAATGTATGTGTTTTACTAAAATGCTTGCCGGTGTACAGAGGTTGTAATTGATCTGTGTGTGAGAGTGAAAATGCCTCCAAATTTGGGTATGAATTATAAAGTACTAACACATATCTAATAAAACTAAATATTATAATGGATTATAAAAAAGATAATGAACTGTACTTTTTTTAAAATACGACAAAATAATTGGTTCAAACAACTGAAAAAAACTAAGTCGTTAAACTTGTTATAAAATGAGTTCCACTCATAGAAGTAGGACACATTCTGAAATTCCTTAATATATGTAGTTACCTAGTGTTGAATAATTACTCTTCATGTACAATGAACAAATCAACGTATGAGGAAAATAAACTTATCGATGTTTGCGTAGTAAAGTGTATATACATTGAGCCATGCTTGAACAAGATCAACACCTGAGATAGCTTATTTTTGATATCCGATAGGTTTGGCGTTGGAGAGAAAACATACTGATACAAGTGTTATATATTACTTTATATTTCAAAACCCTTTCGCACCTGATCTCGTATTCTGATACGTATTTATATGTACCCATTTTTTCTTAAGTATACATCTCATATTGGAGTTCGATGTTCGGAATGACTTTCTCATCGTTTGGGCCGTTCTGCACTGCCACGTTCATCGGGTTTCTTGTATCAAACCGTAAGTCTGGACTCTCGAACCCAATCTGTTTGTGGTCACGGGTGTTCCACGCTCGGATTCCATATCTTATAACATTCAGGGGCAGCAGCAATACGGCGGTAAGCAGAACTAGCAGAGGCAGAACTAAAAGCAACGGAGAATTAACGAGTGTGTCCCAGACCCAAAAATGGAATCCGATCATGGTACGCCGGTGTCAATAACGGGATTGGGGGCGAGAGTCCAGACAGACGGTTCCCGAGTTCGATACAGGACACCTGATGAATGTCGAGGGGGGGAACGGCCGAAACTTTGTGAGCATGCCAGCCAAGATGAGGAAGTCAGTCAGAACACTGAAACTCATGATAAAAAAACCTCATCACAGAAATAGAGACGATTACTACATTTCATATTGTTTTATTTTTCAGTTTACACCATCTTCTGTTTGATATGAAGCAATCGGAGGCATGCACAATCCACAGTGAATGCATTAATTCAAACTACTTTATTTAGTTTTGAACAACTTATCGGATTTTACATATTTCATTTTCTTTGCGTGAGTAACGTATAAAAAGACTCACTCGTGTTGCTTATTGTGGCTTATTGAATTGTAATATATATATATATATATATATATATATATATATATATACAAGTGAATCTATACACACAGAAATAGGTGTATATACATACATGTCTGTGTGTATAGATTTACTTCTTTATAATCGCCACTTATTTTTCTCCTTTCGACTTTACTTTCAGAATTGCCAATATTTTTCTTTTAAAGTGAAGAATAACTAAAAAATAAAAATCTATGAGAAAAAAAAATTACAAAAGTAAACTCGTTATAAAAATCAATTTTCTTTTCTGTATTGATTTCTAAAACAGCGGTTAGCGTCTTCAGACTTTTTACCTTCCTCCTGTCTATAATTCGAAACAGGTTTCCTTCCACCCACCGGCCACAGCGATTTCCTCTTCTTTGACCGAGCCCGTCATCCGACCCCCAACCCCCTCTGCACCTCATCGATTTTTTTTAAAAAGAAAAATCACAGCAGGTAAACAGAATGTACCTATCGACAAATTGAAATTCATTCGTGCTCCATTTCCCAAGTGAAAATAATTTCTCAGAAATAAACACTTACTGTTTCCTCATCCTTTATCGATAATATATGTGTATATTCACAATCTATCGATATCAATCTCTCTATATAAAAGTCAATGTCTGTTTGATTGGTTGATCGTTAGAACAATTGATTTGTTCACATTCAAAATAGTTTCAGTGCATATTGAATTGGTTACAGGAATCTAAAGACCCCATTGATAGTGTCCGTCGATTCCAACCTAAAAGAACGCAAACAATTATTTTAAATCAAATAAACAATGTCTATATCAGTGAAGAATACATAATCACGTTGACACAGCGGTTCTCGTTAGATCACCGACGTTGAGCAACGTTGAGCATGGGTAGTACGAGATGGGTGACGAGATAGGAATACCAAACGCTGTATATAGGCGGACGCTGACACATCCCTGCGATAACTACAAAAAATAACGTTGTCATCTCCTATCATTGATTCTTTATATTTCGTGTGAATCAGATGATTCTGGTGTTGGCATTAGTTTCCCCGATATGTGTCTAGTTAGAAATCTTTCTGGAAAGACATCAGGTACTAACGGGAAGGACCCCGAGAAGGTTGCCAACATTCCTAAGTGAAAGTGGTACTGACTGGATTCGAACTTGGAACACCCAGGTTTTCAGTCCGTGTCGATGTCCACTTAACCACCGTCACCTCCTTCCCATCATTGCTATAAACATGCGACTGTGTACCGCTTGTGAATTTGCTACTCCCATGAAACTTTCTTCTTTCGGAGGAAGCCTGTTCAACGCGCACAGGGGGAATGTCGTACCAAGAAGTTCGGTAGGAAGGTAGGTAGGAAGGTAGGTAGGTAGAAATAATACATAAGAAGTAGCTTAAACATTTACGAAATTATTTTATTGATATTTTTGAAGATTAATAATAATGATTAAAAAAAAGAATGTTTTTCGATTCGTTAAATCTATATATTGTGTTCGAAAAAAAAGAGGTGGTATAACTTTTTTGAACACAAATCCACTAACAGAATTCTATTACTTGACCACAAGTTGGAAATATTATTTTTGACTTTAAGGAGATTGTTTAACTTGATAATCTTTTTATTCATTTTCTTCAGCACAAATTTAACTAGAACCATATTTACATACAGGCAACGCTGATCGAATTTACTATATAATCTAAATGTTAAGATCGGATTTTAACTTTGTCTGATGCAATCTCAGTTGACAACAGCTGTTGATCGATAACATCGACATGCCAGTGTCACAGATTTTGTAAATGTAATTGCAAATAAAAATAATCATATATAAAAGCTATATTCCATATTAGGCACTTTTAAAGAGCTCGGTTGAAATTCTTTGGATTACTATACTGTGGCTGTTTACCTTGCCTAGATTATCACATATATATATATATATACATACACATTTTTTACGCAGTCACACCTGTAATTATCTATCAAAAATAATATTTTTCTAAAGTATTTCATGTTAGATTTGTGTAGTTGTCTTACCATTTATTGGTCGATATTCGATCGACATGTCTGTAGAATATATATTGATTTAATATGCTATCTTAGCTGTGCAGATATAGTAGACGATTCCCTTATCATCAAAAAATTAATTCCTGTTGTTAACAGTAATCACTCTGTGTTCATCTTTATTGAAGTGCTTTCCTTATAAATTACACTTAAAAACATGTGGGTAGCTGTCGTCGCTGATGCGCTCGTCTTGCTTTAAAGTTAGTCACGGTTTCTTTGGAAGAAAGAACTAACTTCAGATGCATGCCCCTGTCTTTTTCATCATCACCTGTTATAATATAGCGTTGTATACCTTTGCGAAATATACAATCTTGAATGTTGTTCATCATTAATATATTGTTAGACACGGGACCATGGATTTTGGGAATAACTTGTGTTCATCTTTTATATTTACGAAAAGCATTAATTGAGACATGTGTACAACACTTCAATAACCTTTTTTTAGCCATCTATTCCAGACTAGTCAGTCGCTTTTATTTCGTATTCCGACTGTTGGTTTCCCCACTTAAAAGGAGGCCGTTCCGATTTTTATATTGTAAAAAATTTCGGCAATACATAAACTATTATGTCATGAAGCTGTAGTTATGGTTCCATCAAAATGTTATGTTAGCACTTCATTACGGTCTTTGTTATGAAGTTGACTGACAGCTTTACAAAGATAAGAATTAAAACAACCTTCGACATTTCGTATATGTGTGCCTAATGATGAAACAATACTTAGGGGGATACTATATATTACTATATCATGTAGTACATGTTCGATTGGCATCTCATCTTCCCAGGGATTATCATCTTATTTGGTGCTGGTGATAGACTAGCAAACGTATGTAACTGAAGTTTGTCTATTTTTATGAGTTATATAATAAAGATGATAGTTGGTTTACTCAGTTCAAATATATGCTCGCCCCCCCCCACCTGTAAAAGTTTCTAAACGAAAACATTTCTAGCAAAAACCCCTTCCAAAATTTCCATGTCTCCCTCCGTGTACCTAATTCCATGAGGGTAAAAAGTTGTCCCTAAGGGTACTTTAATCAGCTTCGTAACTCTCGGTGCACATATTTTGTCCTTTAGTCATCATATTCCATGTTTTCTGGGTCGAAATCTATCAATCTAACACTTATCATCGGCTACTCTTTTACGTTGAAGTAGATATTCTTTTGGCTCCTTACATCAAGTGGCTTCATGACTTGTCTGACGCGATTTCCATAAAAACACAAAACGAGCCTCTATGAAAAAATTATTTCTTAGAACTTTCCGTCTATGGAACATAATACCAAGAGTTTGCTTCTCAGCTTACTACATATTGACGTTTTCTAGCCATATGTAAACAAATTCATGTTGGGCTACTCTCTCAAATAATCAAATCCTACCCAATTTTAGCTATCGTTACAAACCATCATGCTGTTGTCTCACAACTTTCCTAACGTTTTCTAGCCATATGTAAACAAATTCATGTTGGGCTACTCTCTCAAATAATCCAATCCTTCCCAATTTAAGCTATCGTTACAAACCATCATGCTGTTGTCTCACTATTTTCCTAACGTTTTCTAGCCATATGTAAACAAATTCATGTTGGGCTACTCTCTCAAATAATCAAATCCTTCCCAATTTAAGATATCGTTACAAACCATCATACTGTTGTCTCACTACTTTCCTAACGTTTTCTAGCCATATGTAAACAAAATCATGTTGGGCTACTCTCTCAAATAATCAAATCCTTCCCAATTTAAGATATCGTTACAAACCATCATACTGTTGTCTCACTACTTTCCTAACGTTTTCTAGCCATATGTAAACAAATTCATGTTGGGCTACTCTCTGAAATAATCAAATCCTTCCCAATTTTAGCTATCGTTACAGACAATCATGCTGTTGTCTCACTACTTTCCTAACGTTTTCTAGCCATATGTAAACAAATTCATGTTGGGCTACTCTCTCAAATAATAAAATTCTTACCAATTTAAGATATCGTTACAAACCATCATACTGTTGTCTCACTACTTTCCTAACGTTTTCTAGCCATATGTAAACAAATTCATGTTGGGCTACTCTCTCAAATAATCAAATCCTTCCCAATTTAAGCTATCGTTACACACCATCATGCGGTTGTCTCACTACTTTCCTAACGTTTTCTAGCCATATGTAAACAAATTCATGTTGGGCTATTCTCTCAAATAATCAAATCCTTCCCAATTTAAGCTACTGTTACAAACCATCATGCTGTTGTCTCACTACTTTCCTAACGTTTTCTAGCCATATGTAAACAAATTCATGTTGAGCTACTCCCTCAAATAATCAAATCTTTCCCAATTTAAGCTATCGTTACAAACCATCATGCTGTTGTCTCACTTCTTTCCTAAGGTTTTCTAGCCACTTGTAAACAAATTCCTGTTGGGCTACTCTCTCAAATAATCAAATCCTTCCCAATTTAAGATATCGTTACAAACCATCATACTGTTGTCTCACTACTTTCCTAACGTTTTCTAGCCATATGTAAACAAAATCATGTTGGGCTACTCTCTCAAATAATCAAATCCTTCCCAATTTAAGATATCGTTACAAACCATCATACTGTTGTCTCACTACTTTCCTAACGTTTTCTAGCCATATGTAAACAAATTCATGTTGGGCTACTCTCTGAAATAATCAAATCCTTCCCAATTTAAGCTATCGTTACAAACCATCATGCTGTTGTCTCACTACTTTCCTAACGTTTTCTAGCCATATGTAAACAAATTCATGTTGGGCTACTCTCTCAAATAATAAAATTCTTACCAATTTAAGATATCGTTACAAACCATCATACTGTTGTCTCACAACTTTCCTAACGTTTTCTAGCCATATGTAAACAAATTCATGTTGGGCTACTCTCTCAAATAATCAAATCCTTCCCAATTTAAGCTATCGTTACAAACGATCATGCGGTTGTCTCACTACTTTCCTAACGTTTTTAAGCCATATGTAAACAAATTCATGTTGGGCTATTCTCTCAAATAATCAAATCCTTCCCAATTTAAGCTACTGTTACAAACCATCATGCTGTTGTCTCACTACTTTCCTAACGTTTTCTAGCCATATGTAAACAAATTCATGTTGAGCTACTCCCTCAAATAATCAACTCCTTCCCAATTTAAGCTATCGTTACAAACCATCATGCTGTTGTCTCACTACTTTCCTAACGTTTTCTAGCCATATGTAAACAAATTCATGTTGGGCTACTCTCTCAAATATTCAAATCCTTCCCAATTTTAGCTATCGTTACAAACCATCATGCTGTTGTCTCACTACTTTCCTAACGTTTTCTAGCCATATGTAAACAAATTCATGTTGGGCTACTCTCTCAAATAATCAAATCCTTCCCAATTTAAGCTATCGTTACAAACCATCATGCTGTTGTCTCACTACTTTCCTAACGTTTTCTAGTCATATGTAAACAAATTCATGTTGGGCTACTCTCTCAAATAATCAAATCCTTCCCAATTTAAGCTATCGTTACAAACCATCATGCTGTTGTCTCACTACTTTCCTAACGTTTTCTAGCCATATGTAAAAATATTCATGTTTGGCTACTCTCTCAAATAATCAAATCCTTCCCAATTTAAGCTATTGTTACAAACCATCATGCTGTTGTCTCACTACTTTCCTAACGTTTTCTAGCCACATGTAAACAAATTCATGTTGGGCTACTCTCTCAAATAATCAAATCCTTCCCAATTTTAGCTATCGTTACAAACCATCATGCTGTTGTCTCACAACTTTCCTAACGTTTTCTAGCCATATGTAAACAAATTCATGTTGGGCTACTCTCGCAAATAATAAATCCTTCCCAATTTTAGCTATCGTTACAAACCATCATGCTGTTGTCTCACTACTTTCCTAACGTTTTCTAGCCATATGTAAACAAATTCATGTTGGGCTACTCTCTCAAATAATCAAATTTTTCCCAATTTAAGATATCGTTACAAACCATCATGCTGTTGTCTCACTACTTTCCTAACGTTTTTTAGCCATATGTAAACAAATTCATGTTGGGCTACTCTCTCAAATAATCAAATCCTTCCCAATTTAAGCTATCGTTACAAACCATCATGCTGTTGTCTCACTACTTTCCTAACGTTTTCTAGTCATATGTAAACAAATTCATGTTGGGCTACTCTCTCAAATAATCAAATCCTTCCCAATTTTAGCTATCGTTACAAACCATCATGCTGTTGTCTCACTACTTTCCTAACGTTTTTAAGCCATATGTATACAAATTCATGGTGGGCTACTCCCTCAAATAATCAAATCCTTCCCAATTTTAGCTATCGTTACAAACCATCATGCTGTTGTCTCACTACTTTCCTAACGTTTTCTAGCCATATGTAAACAAATTCATGTTGGGCTACTCTCTCAAATAATCAAATCTTTCCCAATTTAAGCTATCGTTACAAACCATCATGCTGTTGTCTCACTTCTTTCCTAACGTTTTCTAGCCACTTGTAAACAAATTCATGTTGGGCTACTCTCTCAAATAATCAAATCCTTCCCAATTTAAGCTATCGTTACAAACCATCATGCTGTTGTCTCACTACTTTCCGTACGTTTTCTAGCCATATGTAAAAATATTCATGTTTGGCTACTCTCTCAAATAATCAAATCCTTCCCAATTTAAGCTATTGTTACAAACCATCATGCTGTTGTCTCACTACTTTCCTAACGTTTTCTAGCCACATGTAAACAAATTCATGTTGGGCTACTCTCTCAAATAATCAAAGCCTTCCCAATTTAAGCTATCGTTACAAACCATCATGCTGTTGTCTCACTACTTTCCTAACGTTTTCTAGCCACATGTAAACAAATTCATGTTGGGTTACTATCTCAAATAATCAAATCCTTCCCAATTTAAGCTATCGTTACAAACCATCATGCTGTTGTCTCACTACTTTCCTAACGTTTTCTAGCCATATGTAAACAAATTCATGTTGGGCTAATCTCTCAAATAATCAAATCCTTCCCAATTTAAAAAAGAGTGATCGGTCCATATTTCTTTGAAGACGAAGAAGGTGTCGCGGTGACGATAAATGCACAGCGATATCGACAAATGATTGAATTTTTTTAAGGCCAGCTGTTCAGGACAACCCAGAAATGTGGTTCCAACAAAATCGAGCTACTGCCCACACTGCCCGACAAAGTATGGCGCTCTTAAGGGAATTATTTGGCGAACGCTTAATTAGCAGATTTTCTGATTTTAACTGGCCTTCACGTTCACCGTATTTAACAGCCCCTGACTTTTTCCTTTGTGGTTATCTCAAGGAAAGGGTATATGTGAACAAGCCTACAACGATTCAAGAGCTTAAAACAATATCAGACATGAAATCGAAGAACTAGAGCCAGTTATTCTAAGGACTGTAATGGAAAATGTCCTAACTAGAGCCCTTTGTGAGGCCGAAAATGGTGCTCATTTAAAGGATATTATTTTAAAAACCTACTGCAAAAAAATTACCAGGTAAATGTATTATTTATCAGAAAAGCCTAGTAAATTACTTGAAATGTTGTAGTTTCTATCACCTAAACAAACCAATGCGCGACTTTTGCACCACCCTGTATATATATATATATATATATATATATATATATATATGGAACTCCCTCCCCCCCCCTGCTTCCCCGACAGTACTGACATGTAAAACTAATATAAACAGAAATCTTGCTGTGCAGCTCCCAATAAAAGTTGAACCCCCTTAACCTTCTCTTTTTTTTCCTCGGTAGCCTCTTACATCTACAGTTGCGCCCTGCCTTGTTTGAGGTAAAATATGTAATATATATATATATATATATATATATATATATATATATATATATATATATATATATATATATGATTATTTTTATTTACACAGACATGTACAAAATCTGCGACACGTGCATGTCGAAGTTATCGATAAACATTTATTATAAACTGATAACTCTTCAGGGAGTTAGAATCCGATCCTAACCTTAGATCATTTCCAAAGATGCTCTAAAGTTAAGATCGGATTGTAAGTCTGCCTGATGAGATCTCAGTTTATAATAGCTGTTGATCGATAACATCGACATGCCAGTGTCGCAGATTTTGTACATGTTTGTGTAAATAAAAATAATCATATATAAAAGCTCTATTTGATATTGAGCACTTTTTATAAACCCGGTTGGAATTCTTTGGATTACTACCATGTGGATTTTTTACCTGGATTATATATATATATATATATATATATATATATGTATATGTATATATATATGTATATACATATATATATATATATATATATATATATATATATATATATATATATATATATATATATATATATATATATATATATATATATATTAAAAATAACCGACAGTTCTTGTATGGATATTTTTGTATTGATCCCTTCAATTTTCCGGATTAAAGTCTTAATCTCGGAAGAAAATTGGCTGACAAAACTGCCGTAATAAACGTTTTGGTACAGAGTACTTTCTGGCCAATCTGGGTCCATCTTTAGTTGAATAATGTCAAACAGGTAAAGACCTGGAGTGAGATTTATAATTAATTATGGCGGGAAAAAATTAAATATGAAACTATTTTTAATAATACGTTTCTTAAGGAAAAAATGGTGCCTCGATACATATATATATATATATATATATATATATATATATATATATATATATATATATAGTGAATGCTTTTATTCAAACATGTACAAGGTCTGCTACACTGGCATGTCGATGTTATCGATCTACAGCTCTCAAGAGCTGAGGTCTCATCAGGCAGAAAATTGTTTTTTGATTCAAACTGGTTGCTGAATTCCAGGGAGAATGAAGTCAAGCACTAGATAGAATAGTCAACGAAATTAACAACTCCAAGCACATCCTAGTTAAGGCAGACAAAACTCAAAACTTTTATAAACTCACCAAATCAGAATATTTTAAACTACTCGACAATAATATAACTAAAAATTACAGAAAATCAAACACTGACTTAGTCCAAAACATAAATATTAGTAGCAAGGAAATTACTGACAAACTCAAAATTAGTGATAGGGTTAGTAAACTAAAAGTAAGGGAGGCATATATACTCCTTAAAGACCACAAACCTGCCTTTCAGACAAAGCCCAGAACTAGACTAATTAATCCTACAAAACAAGAAACCGGAAAAATTAGCAAAATCATTCTACAAAAAATTAACAAAAACATCAGATCAACATATCAAACTCAACCAATGGCTCAACACGACCGATACAATTAATTGGTTCCACAAAATAAAAAAACAAAATAAATTGTTCCTTCATCCAATTTGACATAATTAACTACTACCCCTCAATATCTAATGAACTCTTCGAAAGCGTCATGGAGTTTGCTACTCTTCTCTCGGATATTTCTGAAGAAGAGATTAACATTGTGAGAAAATGTAGGAAAACAGTGTTAATTAGTAAAAAAGATCAATGGACAAAGAGCAACCAATCTGGCTCTTTTGATGTTTCGATGGGTTCTTTCGACTCTGCAGAAATCACCGACCTAGTTGGTTTATACATCCTCTACAACCTAACTAATAATATAGATATTGAAGACATTGGCCTATATAGGGATGATGGACTTTTAGTAGTCAGAAACTCTAATGGGCAAAGGTGTGAAAATATTAAAAAGATTATTATTAGGGAGATGAGGATGATATGCCTTAAAGTTGAAATAACTTCCAACATTAAAATAGTAAATTTCCTAGATGTAACTCTCAACTTAACCAAAGAAACATACGAACCATATAATAAAGAAAACTTTAACCCAATCTATGTACACCCCCTCTCCAACCACCCCAAAACTATCATTAAACACATCCCTAAATCTATCCAACATAGGATAAGCAATAACTTATCAAATGAAACAATCTTTAACAAACATAAAGAATTCTATAATAAAGCACTAAAAAACAGCGGATACAAGAATACACAAATTAAATTTACTAAACCTGCAACGACTAATAATAAAAACAATAAAGCAAGAAACAGGAAGATAATATGGTTTAAACCTCCCTTCAATCAAGCAGTTAAAACCAAACTTGGTAAAAAAATGTTAAACCTCATAAACACATATTTCCTCCCAAGCAATATCTTACATAAAATATTCAACAAAAATACACTTAAACTAAGTTACAGTTGCAGCGAAAATTTAAAAATGATAATTAAAAAACACAATAACAAAATCCTAAACAGCAACCTAAACCCTGAATTAGATAACAATAACACAACTAAAGTAAAGTCCTGTAACTGCATGAATAAAAATGAATGCCCCTTGCAACAAAATTGTTTAATAACAAAAACAATTTACCAAGCAACAATCTCAACTAAGGAAACTCCAGATACAAAAAATACTACATAGGTATGGCAGGTAATACTTTCAAAGAAAGATACACCGGCCATAAATGTTCATTCAACAACCCAAGCTACCAAAACAGAACATCACTCTAAAATTACCACTGGGAACTAACTAATAAAAATAAATCACCAACTGTAACCTGGAACATTATTAGAAAAACTAGCACCTGTAGCTCATTAAACTCACCATGCTATTTATGCCTCGGCGAAAAACTTGAAATAATTAAATTTACTGACGGAGGAAAACTTTTAAACAAAAAACAGGAAACATCGATCAACTGTAGGCATAACAGATCACACCTCCTCAGTAATTTGTACAACCCCCCTAAATAATACCATTAAAAAAAACAAAAACAATACCCAACAAGCCCGCTAAAATTAACACTTATTAACACTTCCAAATCAAGTAAGTTTAACCCTCAACTACAAATACAGTACAACCACCCCACTTTTTGAATAAATACTATAACATGTAAAAGTAAAACTTTTAGATATACATATATATAGGTGATTTTTGTGGACATATGAATATGCATATGTATGAAGATATAAAATTTATAACTATTTATGTGTGTATGTGTACGCCGATATGCGCGTATGTATACGTATACATATGTGCACATACATGTGTATCTGTGTGTTCGGGTATATGTGTATGGGTTTGGGTGCATATATGAATGTTTGTGTATACATGTGCATATATGTATTAATATGTGTGCACGAGTACGTGTATGCGCTCAACATCCAGCTCACAAAACTACATATTACCAAAACCAATTTTTACATATTTAAATAATTATATACTGATCACTTTAATCAAAATTACTTGCCCCCACCATTTCTAATCCCCCCCCTTCATAGACCATAACTTGCGTTAACAACTTTAACTAGAACACCTTACCACTAATACTACAACAGGTGTTAACCCCACCATTAATAATAGGATTACAACGAATAATAAAATTTATTTATCTATACCACTGAAATTAATCGATATATAAATTCCATTAAAAATAAAAGCAATTACCAGTATGTTTTATTAATCCATCACTAACTATTATTTATAATCGAAATACATTTATTTATACTCCAAAATAATTAAAACTAAATATAATAGTATAATCCATCAATATCAATGTCATAAACCTATATACGATCCTTACCAAGAATAATTCCCAATATATTTTAACTCATTAGTACCTAGAACTAACCTACTAATATTACTGCCACTAATCCATATATGAATCTTACTAAAAATAAAGACAATTACCATTATGTTGTATTAATTAACTGATAAATACTATTTAAAATACATTGAACTATCCATCAAAATAATCAAAATTAAATGCCAATTGATCAAAATATAACAACATAATTTATTAACATTAAGGCCATAAATCCATCAATGAGTTAAACTAAAATATCCCCGTAAGCTGGGTGTCATGTAATTGTTATATGTCTGCATTGACAGGAAGCAAACACAACACATTTGAAACCTCCCTTCCCCTCTTTCTTCATCTTCTCTTTCGCTCTTGTTTAATCTCCCCCCGACCCCCTCTTTATCCAGCCCAGCGATGAATAAAAATAAATATGAATTTAACTCAAAACCATTCCCGCAACAAATCCTAAATGGCTATAGACATCCACCCCTAACACCCCTCCACCCCTTTCTCTTTCTTTTTCTTCCACCACCCCCCCACCCTAACTAAGCGTTGGATAAAAATACAAAATAAAAATATAAATAGCTGTAAATTAAACTTTTCTAACAGCAATTGTATCTCTTTCCCCTTCTCTTTTCTTTTTCTTTTCCTCGGCCCCCCTTTCTACCCCAGCTCAGCGTTGGATATATATATATAAAATATATAAAAGATAAAAATAAGAAAATAGTAATTTCTAACGGCAATCATATTTTAAAATCGGTCACATGACTTTTATTTCTTTCTCCTCTTCTTTTTTGCTTGACTTCATTCTCCCTGGAATTCAGCAACCAGTTTGAATGCAAAAAACAATTTTCTGCCTGATGAAACCACAGCTCTTGAGAGCTGTAGATCGATAACATCGACATGCCAGTGTAGCAGACCTTGTACATGTTTGAATAAAAGCATTCACAATACAGCTCTATATTTTTATTGAGCACTCTTTTATAAACCCGGTTTGATTCCCTTTGGATTTCTACCCTGTGGATTTTTACCCTACCTGGATTACTATATATATATATATATATATATATATATATATATATATATATATATATATATATATATATATAAAAAGAAAGAAGTAGAGAGAGAGAGGCAGATACAGACAGAGAGAGAAAAAAAGTTAACGAGACATATAACGAGAATAAAGATTATATATTTTCTCAGCATTACTTTATTTGTGTGTCACTATGTTGGGGTACACAGACAATATATTGGGGTACACAGACAATATGTTGGCGAATGGTTGCACAAAGCTCACTGTTAGATCGAATAGATTTAGATGTGTATCCGACAAAACTTTTTAGTATATTGATTTGTGAAATTAGCAAATATTATTTAAATACGTTTGGTATTCTAATATACATATAAGAAACTATTTGTATACTTTCGAGTATCTTCCATATAATGAAATGGGATCTTTGGTTACAATGAAAAGGCTAGCGCAGTAGATCAATTGCTAAGTAATAACCACTTTTTAGTGACTGATCGCATACCATATACAGTTCTACATAATAACCAGTTCTACGTAGCCGTCTTCTTGAGGTTTAAGTTCAATCCTCAGTCGAGGCGTTACACAAAATGTAATTAAAAATTACTTAAAACCTCTAGCCAGTCATGGATGACTGAAAAAGAATGATCTTAATCAATGGATTGAATAATGGCTTCAGTTATAAATTCCGTACATATTCACGAGTTTAATATAAATAATTTCGAGTTCGACAAAACGTACCTACATAAAGATATAGGTTACATCAGGCAAAACGTTGTGAGAATAGTATCACAAATCATCCAAATAATAAGTAATGCTATATTACAAGTTTGCACTACTTTATCGATATACTCGACCTCAGGTGTTCTCATTCTCAACATCTTTCACGAAATACTCGTTAAGCTGTAAACACTGAAATTATTTAGTCCCCGTGTATAAACGATACTTCCATAAACAGACATCTTCTTAGAACTGCTATCTGTTTTTTCGGTCTGTTTGTTCGTTTGCTGACTGGCTGACCTTCGATCTTATAACTAGCCTCCCGTAAAAAATATACTTAAACTATATCAATAAAGGAACGTGTATAATATATTCCAAATATGTCAAATGCGTACAATAATAGCATAGCATATGTATTGGCGCTTGGCATGCATTAAAACGACATGAAACGTGTTATTTTATTTTGTGTACATTGTAACTATTATAGAAATAAAAAAGTGAGAATGTCAGGGCTCGGAAGCAAAGTGCACATGCTTTCACAGTCATGCATGAGAACACTGAGTGTGTCTAGATGGTGTTAAAGTCTTTAAATTTAGCAGAATGTATTTCAATATATGTCTCTTCACTTACTTCCAGCTAATGTATAGTTAGGTACAACTCTTTAGACGTGAGAAAATTTCAAAGAAAAATAAGAATATAAGTAATTTGACATTTACTGCATAAACACATTATTTATATTTATTGAATACACGAAAATGTCGAATCTTCTCGTTATTTATACATAATTTAATTACTATTGTGTATTACATATTCTTTTGATTAGAGACGTAGACTGAAAATAACTACAATAGTTTTATTTATACAAGGCAAAATACAAAATAAAATAAATATTTAAAGTATGGCTGCATCATGTTCAGTCGTATTCGCAGCCGTTAAACCCAAAGGGTCTCAGAGAAAATTATAGCGTTGGCCGGATTTCAAATGGCCGAAATTTCCCTGAAGAGCGTATCGGCGAAGCTACGTGTGTGATTACCGTTTCATCACACATCGAGCTGCATCGTTTCATCGTAGAGGCCAAAGCAACCTGCAGATAAATCATTGAAAATCGGTAAGCAAACGTCAGACGCCGAAGCCAAGATGGAATTAGACCGCTTCCTTTTGTTTATTACAATTCTTCATCCGCATATCAGGACTCACAACATCGGGAGCTTCTGGCTCTTTCGGGTCTTCTGGGAGGGTTATTGAAATGGTTTTCGCTAGGCTTAACATCTCGTGGCACTCTGCTTAAGAACGAAAAATAAGACGACGACACGTGACTTTATAGAATACTAATAAATTGCAGTGACTTTCAGAAGAAATTTCGGAGAGGCTGAGAATGACAGTTCTTTTAAAAAGAGGAGGGCAACAATGTCCTGTTGCTTTACAATGTGGCGACATTCCAAGAATAGTTTGTTGGCCATAACTTATATAATAGTTTGGATTATAATGAACACTATTCGATAACTAACACATGCAAGTATCTCGCTACCCAACTATACGTTAATTGTTACTCTGTCTATATCTATCTCACTATTTCCGTCTCTCTCTCTCCATCTCTCTCTCTATCTATCTATATCTCTTTCTCTCTCTCTATATATATATATATTGTTTATATATATGTATATATATATATATATATATTTTGTTTATACACACATATATATATATATGTATCTTTTATTTATATATATATATATCTTTTATATATATATATATATATATATATATATATATATATATATATATATATATATATATGCATAATTATGCATATATCTTTTTTATTTTTGTTTTGTGGTCTTATCTTTTTGTTTTGTTGGGGATGGGGTGTCCTACCGGATGCCAGACATTTCCCCGCTATTTCATGCACTCCAGCCGAGAGCTCTTTAAAGGATTCTAGCCATCACTTTAAGGGCAATTATTCGTAGATCCCTTGCACTTAGTTCGCCGGGTATATTCGCAAGGTTGTTTATGAAGGTATGTCTTGTTCCACCTATACTTACTGGTATGATAGACATCTACCTCAGATTCCAGTTTTTTTTCATCTCGTATATAATATATGGTATTCTATAATATTTTCCCTTATTAGCTCTGATTGAGCCAGCACTATGAGGACCACTGACTTCAACTGGGATTGCTACTCTTTCCCTTTTGTCTCATATCACTATGTCACGTTTAACAATTCCGTTTTTTTTAGATATGTGGGGATATCATAATAATAGTTGATGGTGCATTACTTATTTCCGACTGTTCTTTCTAGTGTATGCTCTCAGAACTTGCTGCTACACTGGATATTAAACGTTTTACATATAGTCAAGTGCAGATATTTGCACACTCTGTTGTGTTGTATTGTATAGTACCCACCCGAAGTCGAACTTAACCACTAAATGTGCGGCAGAACCTGCATTTTTTTCGTTGCTAAACCAACTCAGCTTTTTAAAAGCATTGATCATCAAACCTTCATCTTGGACGCCTACACTTACGTTCATGTGATGTGGTGTTATGTTCGTCTTGAATTCTTGATTTGGCCATATCGTCTTGGTGATCGCCCAGGGCAAAAACCCTAGTTTACAAGTATACCAAAATTAAAGCAACGCAGACTCACAAGACCAACCACAAACTCCGATGCATTGTGTATATGTCAGATGTGCTCTGTGTGTGTACGACACTGTCACATAAATAGGCCCAAAACGCTAGCTTGCAAATCTTACTTAAGTTTCATATACCAAGTGAGACCTAACTGAGATTATATTTCTGTCAAGGCTAACACTGTCGTTCGTTTGAAGTCAGATCATCTTGTCTGATAAATCTCTCAATAGCTGTCTCTCTTTAAGCCTAACCTGACCCCTACTCGTCTCCTTCCATCTGCATAAAACCGAACTGTACCTCTTATATATATTTAGTTTCGACAGGAATCCTGAACGTTTGATTTTTGTGTCAGACTCTCTGATACGAGGAAATTACTCACCCTCTCATTCACTCCCAGCTGACTCCCTTAAAACTATAAAATAACCGGTCTCATTACGATTTATTTTCCTTTTTTAATCATTTCCCCACATTTTCCGAGGCCATTGCGTTGGTGAACCTGGGGGGGGACTCCATAATATCACTATATAATCTGAAGAATTAATGATATTAAACTCGTAGTTAGAGAAGAAAATAAATAGTATATTTTACCTTCATCGTATGCATAGCTACTAAACTGCATTTTCGCACATACGACATAAATGACTCCGCAATCGTATATCAAGCATTCAGTTACTCCCTTATCGCGCACAAACACGTACTGTTACCTTTATACACACACGACATGGTATACCTCCTGACATCCAGTTGTAAGGTTCTCCTCGAGGGGGGAGGGGCTATTATACAATGCGAAACAACGGAGTGTGTAAATATCTTCACTGGACTATTTGTAAAAAGTTGAATATCCAGTGTAGCAGCAAGTCCTGGAAGCTTATACCAGAAAGAACAGTTGGAAATAATTCATACAGGATCCACTATGACTATGTAATCCCTACAGCTACATATCTAGAAGACTGAGCTGTTAAAACTGACATCGTAATATGGGACAAAAGGGAGAAAGTAGCAACCCTAGTTGAAGTCAGCGTCCCTACTGATGCAACATTGAACAGAGCATACAGGGAAAAGATTACGAAATACCAATGTCTTATGTACGATATGAAAAGAAACTGGAATCTTAGGAAAACTCCCATCATCCCAGTAATTATAGGAGCCACAGGACTAATGAAAAATAATTTTAAACGTTATCTTGCGAGTATAACCGGTGAACCGAGTGCAAGAGAAATGCAAACACCTGCATTTAAAGTGGCGGTTAGAATCTTAAAACGATCTCTAGGCTGGAGTGTCTGAAATAGCCGGTGAATGTCTGGCATCCGGTAGGATGCCCCATCTCCAGGAAAAACAGAAAGATAAGAAAACTAAAAAATAAGTCGATTACTTTAATCGTTCTGATGAGATTCAAACCTAACTCTAACTCTAACCCTAATCCCTTTTACTGTTGGCACATTTTGATAGTTTTAAACACTTTCAACTCTGTTAAATTATTACTTACACTTTCTGTGACGGGCAGTGCAATTCATGTGACTTGTAAAGCTTATTATAAACTATTGACTGAAAATCGATCATACTATTAAGTATGCCACTTAACGATTGATTATATCGATTAAAGAACGTAGAACATTCTTAAGATTTCATCTATTTACGACATTCTTGTAAGCATTATGCCCGTCAGCCTGAACTTGGAATAATAAAAATGTTAAAGCTTTGTTTAACAAGTGAATTAACATAAAACTCAAATGAAATTAGTTGCAGAAAACGAAAAGAAACATCAGTAAAAAGACGAAAAACTATAGCAGATGACAATTCGTAGTGCTGGTGTTAATAATTGTATTTTATCATGATGAGGAAATGACAATTTGTCCCCGGAGGTGAGAAATTGACATCACGTCCAACAAAACCAAACTCATATATAACATATAAAACATGCAGAAACTCAGAATTCGAGTGAATAAAATTATGATATTTGCATTCGATTTCTTTTATTTACTGTTTATGTTATAATTTATCTTAATGTTGTTTTGACAATTACATTTCCCCATTTAGTTGAGTGAATTTATTTGTAAGATCAGCATCATCATTATTTATTATTATTTACTCACTAGGAGTTATCACACTGGTCATCGTCAGTGGTCGCCCACTGCCGACAACCTGTGGTATTCCCTGGAGTCCGAGTGACAACAAGTCTCCTCAGGCCTCCAGTATGCTCCACCTCTTTTCGTTCATCACCGCTGATGACCTTGCGGTAATCGCAACAGCCACCTACCAACGATTTCCCGCTGATAAGGGCCATTGGTCCCCTCTGGGGCCCGAGTGGCAACAAGCCTTCCCAAGGTCCCAGAGCTGTCCGCGCTCTTCCAGTGGAGGTCTGGTTTGCGCTTTCCCTCCTCGACCCTCTGTCCATAATTTTTGTGGCGTCAGCCTATGCTTGCGCCTCATTCGTGCGGTTATTATTATAATTATTATTATTATTATTATTATTAGTGTTAATATCATTAATATTAACAATAATAATAATAATAATAATAATAATAATAATAATAATAATAATAATAATAATAAGAAGAAGAAGAAGAAGAAGAAGAAGAAGAAGAAGAAGAAGAAAAAAGAATAATAAGAATAATAAGAATAATAATAAAAATGCGCATGTTATGGAAAAGAAGGGGATACTACTGGAAATCTGGGTACGCTTGCTGTTACTTAGACTCCAGGGAACACCACCGGTTGTTTTCGATAAGCAATCACTAACGATGACCCGTGTGATCACTCCTAGCGAGTCAAAATAATAATAATATTAATAATAATAATGGGAATTATGTAGACTATTGAAATGTAATGAAGTAAAGGTGATACCCGTTGTAAGTGGAACGCTTAAAACCACAAGAAAAAACGACCAAAAATTGCTTAAACAAATTGACGAGAATATTTATTTTCAAATTCTCAAAAAGTATTTCTTGCTAGGAACGGCGAAAAAGTTAAAATACAGCTTGAATGTCTAAAGTCAAGGGAGTTGACTTTATGTTCCCCCCCCCAAATCAAACTAATGACATCTAAAAGTACTACTACTACTACTACTACTACTACTAATAATAATAATAATAATAATAATAATAATAATAATAATAATAATAATAATAATAAACGAAATTATATAGCAGGAATCTAGTAAAAGAAATAAACACCTGGGCAGTAGCACTAATAAGATACTCTGGACCATTCATAAACTGGACCAAAGAGGAACTCAGGCACCTGGACCAGAGGACCAGAAAATTAATGACCATGCACAATGCACTACACCCAAAAGACGATACGGACAGACTCTACATGAAAAGAAACGAAGGGGGAAGAGGACTGGTAAATATAGAAGAGTGTGTGGAAGACTAAAAAAAAGAGCTGGAAAAATACATAACTCAACACAGGGAAATCCTTATCATTGCAGCAAGAGACACCAATCCAACGAACAACGCGGGAAGCACCGAAACCAGAAACAAAACAGAAAGAAAAGAAAAGTGAGAAGAAAAAATACTACACGGACATTTCAGAAGACTGACAAGAGAAGAAACCAACGAAAACAGCTGGACATGGCTAAGAAAAGGACACTTGAACAGAGAAACGGAACCCATACTGATGGCTGCACAGAAAAATGCAATTAGGACAAACTACATTAAAGCTAAAATAGATAAAACTCAGGAAAACAGTAAATGCAGACTCTGTAAACAAAGAGACGAAACAATAAATCATATAATAAGTGAATGTAGCAAACTAGCCCAAAACGAGTATAAGAACATACATGACTGTGTGGGGAAAGCAGTACATTGGGAACTGTGCAAACAATTGCATTTCGAATACGCAGACAAATGGTACAAACATAAGCCAGAAACAGTACTGGAAAACAAAAAACACAAAACTATCTGGGATATGGATATACTAACAGACAAACTCATACAAGCAAGGAGACTGGATATTATAATAATCTACAAGAAGGAAAAATCTTGCAAAATCGTAGACTTCGCCGTTCCAGCAGACCACAGAATGAAAAGCAAAGAAACAGAAAAACGAAGCAAATACAGAGAACTAGCCAGAGAACTGAAAGGAATATGGAGAATGAAGAAAGTCAATATAATACCAATAATCGTAGGAGCACTAGGAACAATCCCCAAAAACCTGGAAAAAAGACTGGGAGAAATTGGAATCAAAGGGATCATTGGAACTATACAAAGGACAGCAATGATCAAAACAGCTACAATCTTAAGATAAATTATTGAATGCGGAAACGAACCCGCATAAGCTACGAATTGGTAAAAAATGCAGCATAAAATAAATAAATGAATAAAAAATAATCAGCTTCCCTCAAAAAATAAATAAATAAAAAATAATCAGCTCCCCCCACAAAAATAAATACATTAAGAAATCAAAATAAAAATTTAAAAAAATAAATAAATAAAAAATAATATAAAAAAAAGAAAAAAAAGAATATATATATATATATATATATATATATATATATATATATAATAAAAAAAATGGTACCAGTCTAGGCTGACACCACACAAAATATTTGCATAGGATCAAGGAGGATGAGAAGACCGAGGAGGGACAGAACAAACCAGACCTCCACTGGAAGTGCAGAAACTGCTGGGACCTCGGGGAGGCTTACTGCCACCCAAACCCCAGAAAACAACAATGGTCCTTGCCGGCGAGAAATCAATGGTAAACGGCTGTTGTGATACTGCAAATTTATTTGCGGTGGCTATCGAAAAGAGGTGGAGAATACTGGAAATCTGGGGAGACTTGTTGTCACTCAGACTCCAAGGAACACCATCGGTTGTCGGTGAGCAATCACTGCTGAGTGAGAACTCCTAGTGAGTAAATAATAATAATAATTATAATGATAAAAGACTTGGATAACTTGGAATCAATGGAGACCATAATAAAACGGCATTAATGAAAACAGCTGCAATCTTATGGAAACTCCTGGAGTGCGAATATCAACCAGCATAAGCTAGGAACGGTAACCAATCATATAGAAGTTGCAATAGGTAGAAAACAAAACACAATAAGAATACCACTACATAAACCGAAGAGACGGAAACTGCAAGAAGATTATTACACTTCTCTCCTCCAGAATATGATGGCACCAGCCTTGGCTGATACCACACACACTAGTTGTGAAGGGTCAAATAGGATAGACAGACCGAGGAAAGAGAGCACAACTAGACCTCCACTCAAAGAAGGTGGAGAGTACTGGGACCGTGGGGAGGCTTATTGTCATCCACATCCCAGAGGATACCAATGGTCGTTACCTGTGGGAAATCAATGTTAAGCGACGATTACGATACCGAAAAGTTATTTTCAATGATTATCGAAAAGAGGTGGACTGTAGTAGCCATCTGGGGAGGCGTGCTGTCACTTAGACTCCAGGGAACACAACTGGTTATTATCAGTGACCAATCACTGACAATGTCTATTTTGAGAACTAGTGAGTACAACTACTACTACTACTACTACTACTACTACTACTACTGCTGCTACTACTGCTACTACTACTACTAATAATAATTGATGACCAAGATAACGAATAAAATTGATACAAAATAACACCTGCAATGGAACGATCCCAAGCAACTACATAACAATAACCTGTTTATTATCTATGTTTAAAGTCTTAAACGACAAACCAAGAAAGTAGATCAACCTTTCCATTAATAATCTTTAACTACTTCACGGGGAACAGAAAAATAGGCCGGAATGTAAACATGGGACGCATGACTTATTATTTACTAGCCATTTCTCACTTCTCCGGTTGTCTGGGGCAAACTCTGTCTCCTCCCGATGGCATCCTCATCCTGGTGCCCTTCACCCTACTGTACCGTAATAATTTTCTATACTTTTCAAAATCGTATTGGTTTACATAATTTGGTAAAACATGCAGCATACTTTACAAGATAAATTTAAAATAACTGCGTCATTGATTTGGGTGGATACATCTATTTTATCATGAATTCATCGCTGTATTACAAGATTATTCGGACTACTGTTTTATACTTGTATATCATTCTCACAACGTTTCGATCCATTTTATCTCTGACTTTCTTCAGGTGCGTCCTGTCGAACTCGAAACTATTTTTATCGCACTAGGGAATCTGTAAACAATTTCCAACGGAATATTGTATTTAATCTACGAGGAGGATTACTTCCCGTTCAGTCAGCCATGACCAGATAAAAGTCTAAAGAACTTAATAATTGTATTTTTAGTATCGACCGTACTGATGATTTAACATTCAACCTTCAAAAGAATGTAACGTAGAACTGATTGTTACAATGCATTATTATACGTTACGCATCTGGTTGCTGCTGTAGCGCTCGACTAACACGTTTTTGGAATGCCATCTAAAATGAGAACAGTAGTCCGAATATTCCAAATAATTCAGTATATAAATCTTCATTTAAAGAATTCTGAGATATAACATTACTTGATATATAAACAACTAAATATATGTCGCAGAGAATCGATAAAATCTAGTCAATGTGGATAACATATAATAGAATGCTGGTCACATTATTGACAATTAAGGACCATTTTAATGTTGCTGTTCTTGCCATCTCATTTAAAACGGCATCAAAGTGATTTTCAGTGGGGCAGATTGAATCGTCTTGACGCTGAAATGGTACTGTTCCAAGGTCAACGTTTTAAAAACGTTAATCTCTGTTTGGTTTTGCCAAAAACGTTGTGAGTTTAATTTCCGATATCTAATAATAATTACATGAGAAGCAAACATCGCTATTCAATGAATTGCCATTAAAATGTTCATCACTTGTTTTGTCTTAAGTCGTGGGTTCGGCGAATAAAACAATGTTAGCCTTTGTCTGCTGTGCCGGGTCAATTTATATGACGGTGCAACACGGCCATACATTTTTAGATAAATATGAGGAAGAATACATAACACAAAACAAAACTATTTTAATTTCTGTTTTTAATGAAAGTTCCTTGCACCCAAAAATGTTCTTGTTTATGGAATCAGTATATTCCATTTCGCTTAATTAGGTACATATTATCTCCGGTGAATAGTGTTGTATGACAAATTACAATCATTACTGTAATGCACATTTCGTTTTTGTAGATTTTTAAACAAAGCTAAAATTAATATTAATTATAAGTAAATAAATATAAGAGGAAAAAATGAACAAAAAAGCTGGAGAAAAAAGAGACTGTTTTTTTTTAAAAAAAACGGCGCAGATACGTGCAGAGAAAGTGTTTCGCATTGTTCCAAGAAAGTTCCAAAAGGAATTTAAACGTGTACATAGCAGTAGTTAAATTAGTTTAGTTTAGTCGAATTAAAACTTTGTAAACTAGCTCTAGTCACGCACTATAGATCTATAGCTGACTTTATGTCATAAAATACGCCTACATTGTAAGAGGTGTAGGTATAAATAATAAAATATAAATAATTCATATTTTTTCATAAATATTATACTAAGCCTCTTTTAGAAATAAAAGTTGAGCACTCTCGGGAATATAAAAAATAGACTGTCAAAAAGTTATAATGCAAAGTTCCGAATACGTTCGTCGAACACTCTCGACTAGTCTTATATCTGTGCCCGCTTCTAGGTACATATAGATCTTAATTTCCCTTAATTACGTGATAGTTTCTGTTGGCCGAGTGGATATGGCGACTGCTTGCCGATTCTGTGAACCGGGTTCGCGCCTCCCGACCATCTGAAATGGTTACTTTCCTGCACTGATGAGAGCAAAAAGCTTAAAACGCTAGGGTCTGTAGGTGTAAATAATTTAATATGTATTCATAAATATTATATATATATATGTATATATATATATATATATATATATATATATATATATTGAATATAGAAAGACAAAATCACAAACAGATTGTCAGCATTTAGAGTTGCAATGTGTTTGTGAATGTTTTCTTTCTATATTCTATTCTCGCTGTTTTCTACATTAAGCCCTCTTACTCTAATTTACTACCAAAATTATTCACTTTAACACACACACACATATATATATATATATATATATATATATATATATATATATATATATATATATATATGATGGAAAATTATTTATTCGTCTATAGACAATCCCTATCGTATTTTGAAGACTGATCAGTCCTCATACAAAAGAACTACAACTTTCTCTGACGTTTTTCCTCCATTGTTGTCAGCCTTGCGATTGCGCTTCCTATGTATTAACATCTATTTCAAATTGTTTCAAGTTATTTTTCATGACATTTTAAAAGTGTTTTCACTCCATTCTATTTGTTCGCTATAGAACAGCTGTTTATAGAGCATATCGTCATCCATCCGAATCCTAGTGCAGCGCATCTTATTTTGAATGAATTTGATTTCTATACTGGTGCGATTTGATTGTTCAATGACAATAGTGTCAGCCTTGAAGTCTTCCAGTTGGTGTTATGTTATCTCAGAATACAACTATTACGAAATAGTTCTAATAGGGATAGCTGTCGTCTATATGCTGTCGCACTTTCTGTCCGATATATAAGAGTAGTAATCACGAATTATTCATAAACACTTACCTGTGTTTTGATGTCATTCCCCGAGATGATAATACATGTTACTCCAGTTCACCAAAAGCAGAACTGGTTTTGGCTATTCTGTGACTTATCTCAGGATAAAGTGTGCAGTTTCAACTCCGCGTACGACTAAAACACACAAAACCTTCTTTAAACATTAATCTTTTCCCATCAATCAAGATGACGTTTCAATCAGGGGAACATGCATAACATATGCTTTCTTACAGACGCTAAGTTGAAAAGCTTTACATGCCCTGAATAACGTACAGTGGAGGTCTGATTAGTGCTCTCTCTCCTCGGTCTTTACATCCTCCTTGATATGTCACAACTATTTTGTGGGTGTATGCGCCTAAGCTGGTGATATCACTTTGCATTTTATGTTCCTTACTTATTGTGGTTGTGTTCTTCCTGTGTTTTTTGTGTTCGTTCTATTTCAACATGCATGTGACTTTTAGTTTTCGTAGCTTAAGTGGGTTGGTTTCCGCATTCAAGGATTTTCCATCTGTTTTAAGGTCTTATTCTACACGTTGATTCCAATTTCTACCATGTTTTGTTTCCAGGGGTTCAAGACTGTTCCTAAGGGCTCTTGTTATTATATTGATATTCTTCATACTCCCTATCCCTTTTAAGCTTGTACCAAGTTCCGTGTATTTACTTGTTATTTATTATTATTATTATTATTATTATTATTATTATTGTTGTTTTGATTTTTTTATTATTAGTAGTAGTATTAGTATTATTATTATTACTTTTTTGGATAAAGTTATATAATAATATGACTTTTATATCATAACATGAAATTACTGATAATAAATCTGGATATTTACGGATATTTGGAAATCCATTCGTATGCTAAAATGTGTATACAAATTACCCATTACATCCAAATTGACTTATGTGTATCTCTTCTATGTTTAATTAGGGCGGAAACCATTTGCAAATATGTGCACACATTTATCAAGCGAATCTCCAATCGTTACGTTAATGATGTCTGACGTCTAGCTGGCTTCAAAGTCGAGCTCTCAGATGTTGACTTCCGGTGTTCACAAAGGGAAATAAATCATTTAGTCGCTGACAGAAAGCAAAGAATCTGTAGCATGAAGGATCCTCCTCACACATATCAAAAGGAATATTGAATATATGGTAATTATAAATCCTTTTACCGACGCCAACAAATATATTATACCCACACACACACACACATATATATATATATATATATATATATATATATATATATGTGTGTGTGTGTGTGTGTGTGTGTGTATGTATATATACATATATTTTGCATTTAAATTATTTTCTAATACTATTCTAAATAAAGTATATACTTTGATATTGATGTTGTCACACCAGTTTATTTTTCGTTATATAAGTACAACCTTTGCCCGAAAGCCCTTTTATTCAAACGAGTACTCCTTGAATATCTGTTCCTTTGTATTTTTGTGAACACCGTATTGTTTATACTGGACTATACTACTATTAGTATTACAATACTGAATATATATATATATATATATATATATATATATATATATATATATATATATATATATATATATATATATAGTACACATATTGTATTAGATTATGTAAATGTAAATTGCCTCAAACTCCAGTGTTTATTAAAAACGTGCTTAATAACAAGTAGAGCTGTATGTAAGCATACTTGTTTTATTCATACAAAGATTATTGGTTACATATGTGCATACATGTTTCGGTTGTACTCTTCACAGAGAGTCAACCTTTTACTCTATCTTATTTTGGCAATTTAAATTTACAGTGATACTAACTAAATCCAACACATACCAGCTTAAGCACACACATAAGCATATATATATATATATATATATATATATATATATATATATATATATAGATATATATATATATATACATATTAGTATTTCATGTATACACACACAATTTTATAAGGAGATGTAATCTGTTATCTATCAATTTTGTGTATTTACTTCAACAGTGCTCGAAACGTAAGTAGAACTAGGTAGTAAGCTATGAAAATATATTTATGGCAATTAAGCTACACAGATGCTGCCGCGTTCCATCCCCGGGAGAATCTCGAGGCTACAATGCTTTTAGCCTGAAGATCCTCCTCCCCGGGGGATTAAACGCGGGAGCTTCTGTGTAGCTTAATTGCCATAAATATATTTTCATAGCTTACTATATATATATATATATATATATATATATATATATATATATATATATATATATATATATATATATATGTGTGTAATATATGTGTGTGTATTTGATTTTCCAAACATTCACCAGCGCGACTATATTTATCTACCGCCAGTCGCAAGATTCGAACACCGGACTAAAGTCACATTCGACGTCCATCCGAAGTTTGTACCAAAACGTCTACTTAGACAGCTATAAAATGGAAAAGCTTAAAATTTCTGATACGAATGTTAATTCGTATCAGAAATTTTAGAACACAGCAATATTAGTTGACGTGACTTTTCAATAGTGCGTGCGTTAGAATTGCCACATATTTACCTCACCGAGTTCTCATGCTTGAGCGCAGCTATACGTAATTATTTATTTATTATATAAAGTAATCTCGATGCTCCCCTACAATAAGAAAAAAAAGCGAACATTTAATAGGCAAATGTTAAACACCTACAATTTACAGCAATTTCTACAGCGTCGTTCACGAAAGATTGTTTATATTTATTTTCACAAATTACCACATTGCATGTGAATACAATGCTTCTCACAAATACCTACTCACACGAAAAAGATAGAAAAGTGTTTTACTCTCCTACAACTAAATAGTCGCATGGCACGCACATACATCAGCTTATCTCGTCCATAATGACAATTACTATTAAGATTGCGTTTATTTTTTTCATTTTAACTCCTACTATTTCTAGTGTTCCACACTCTAATAAAAAATAAATAACAATCGTCCCATCTAATTATATCTGACGTCATGACTGTAACCAACGAAATATCAAAATTGTTTAATTTCAGTATTGGAGTCTAGCAATTCATTATATTTTTTGTCATTCTTCGGAATACTAGATTACATCACCGACTAACTAATATATTATTCAAAGGCTGACACCTAACCTCATCGTAAGTTATTTATTTTAAAATATAAGGTATAAAGATTGTATTCTTTTAAATAAAAGAAAAGAGGACACTGATGACTAAGTTTCATCGACAGTTTTCTTTTAAATAATAATAATAATAACATGCTTATTATAATAGGTATACCACATTCATTATTACGACTAAACATAAATGTACTACAATTCATAATACACATAGTTTACTATTCTTTAATAAACAAAAAACAACTAGACATCGCGTTTGTCAAGAAACTATTATTCTTAACACGAATATATATAACATATCTCAGAATTGAAGTCATGGTTTAGATTCGATTTATTTCAATTATATTAGTTAGTTTCAAAACTTTATTAAACAACAAAAACAAAAGCATATAACAATACCAGCCGGCAATTAAAACACTTTATTACAATTCGATGTTCACGTCATTATCAAGTAAGTTTGTTTACTTTGATTTTGTTAAGCGAACACATCCTCCCACCACCGATTGTTTATACGACATTCATTCACATGTTATGAAATACAAATGCCACTTCGCCAGTTTACAGACAGTGTTGATAAAATAGAGTTAACAGGCGGAGGGATCACTTGATATATAATACTGTACTTTCACCTAAAAGTGTTATATTAAAAAGATATCGTAAAATTGAATTTTACTTAAAAATCCTCACTAAAAAACTTACCACGGTCTGTAAAATGCAGAAGTACCAAAACAATACACATTGTTGAAAAAAATAAACAACTCAATATTTGTATAATTTGGTATATTCAGACTACTGTTCTAATCTTGGGTGTTTTTATCACAACGTTTCGGCTGATGTTACCCCTGACCTTCTTCAGGTGTACTTTGTCGAACTCGAGAATCTTTCTGTCGAACTCGGGAATCTGGACGGAATTCCGCAAGGACCTGTGGCGCAGTGGATATAGTACTAAGTATAATTCAGTTCTAAGTGACAGTCATCTGAAGGTTGCAGGATACGAAGAACTGCGCATTACTGAAGACGTCTTCACAGTCATGGCAGATGGAACGAGAGTATGATTAAATAAAGGGTTCCGTTCGAAATTCCGTCCAGATTCCCGACAGAAAGATTCCCGATTTCGACAAAGTACACCTGAAGAAGGTTTGAGGTTTCATCGGCCGAAACGTAGTGATAAAAACACCCAAGATGAGAGCAGTAGTCCGAATATACGAAATTCTACGAATTATCAAACCTCATCTAGAAAATCCCGCAGCATGACTCGATATTCGTTTTTCTCGAAAATTAAAAAGCCAAACAGCACTAAATTGCGAATTATTTAAAAATTATCGGTGATAATTGTAGAAACAGAAGTATAGAAATTTGTTTGTAGCATAAACTGCAATGTGTTTTTAGCGCGAAAACAATCTTTAATTAGAGAGTACGACGGAAAATATCACGAGCAAAATATTTGTGAACGATCTTCAATATAAGTGCGAAAAATATACGAAGGTTATATATTCCGCTCACTATGAGTTAAACTAAAAGATTATCAGAAATAATAAACATGTGCACCTATTGAATGTTTTGATGTGGCTGAACAAATATGGCCCAAAATAGAAACCATATACATTTGGGTTACGTAATAAACATTATAGACACATATTAACTGTGAAGATCAAGACGCCAGAAAGTGGCAGCACATGTGCTGAATGCTTGACTCCTTAATAGTCTTAGTATTAAAGTAAATACAATATGTCAACAAATTATCATACATAGTCGGGTAGAACAGTATTATTGCAACACATTAACAGTAGCATTTCGAAATATCATTTATTGAATCCTACGTCATTAAAATCTATAAATCAATCATTCTCATAAATAAATAAAATTCTATTCATTGTTTTCACTATTTGTCAGAGAATAAAATACTACATTTCCGAATATAAATACCTCTTTTCATTTATTTACTAAAGTATATAAATTGTTGAATATCGTCAAATAAAAACAAAGTAAACATTGCGATTGTCATGATGGATTTGTTGTTAACACGAATAACTATAAAAATATATTGGCAATTATTCGGCTTTGGAAATCATTTATAAACTTCGACTCCGTAAACCATCTTATCCCACATTTCTCATTGCGGACTAAGACCGCACTAGATTAGCTGACCATCACCCTATCGCATGTCCGGGAAATCATAACACCCTTGACACTTCCAAAGCATGTGGGCCTGATCTTATAGCAGTAACAATACTAAAGAAAACTTGCCTCTGTGGTGCTAGTCATCAATACATCTAGAGATCGAACCGACCCTCAGAACTATGATTTCATCAGTCTACTCCCGCTTTTTCCGGCCTTTCGGTGATACTAAACTTATTTCTGTGAATCATTATGGATTTAAGCAACCACGATCTTCTGCGGATATTCTAACAGTAATCTCTAAACGCATATGGCATACACTGGGCAAGACAGGTGAAGCTTTTGACAAGGTTTGACATAACCGTCTTCTTAATTCTTCTTAATTATATGGTATTAATGGACGAATATTTAATATATTTAGATCCTTAAAAACGAAAATTATATATCAACGTTGTCTTTGATGGTCGTTTATCTCAATAACATGACATAAATGCAGGTGTACCACAGGGATCGATCATTGGCCTCAATCGTTCCTGGTTGCCATAAACAACGTCCTTGATGACATTGTATTTGACATGAATATATTTGCTGACGACACCACGCTTACTCTCATCATGTGGACAAAAACGACGGGCACATATCAAAGGCAATGGCTGACTCCTTAGCGAGGGATATTTAGATTGTAATGGAATGGGGTCATCTATAGATGGTAACTATTATTGCTTGTAAGGAAAATCTCTTTTCCTTCAATAACCACAATAAACTTGTTCACCCACCGATTGCCATGACAAAATACACCATACCTGATCGTCTAATGTTAAAACCCCTTGACTTAATATTTACAAGAAACATTAATTCGAACAAATACATAGAAAACATTGCCATAGAAAACGTGTGAGAAAAGTTCTCACACTTAACAGCACCATATATCTCTACAAAGCTACCATCCGCCTATGCATGGAGTATTTCTGCTTAAATTGCTAAAGCCTCGCACGGTTGTGAGTTATCAACTTTTTGCTCGAAATCCGCTTGTCTTGTAAACTAAGAAAAACACTGATTGGCCCTCTTATGACAGTTCTCTCTGAAAACTGAAAATGTAAATTTAATCGTGAATGTTTACATCTCAAGTATTCATGATGGGGCTTAGAAGAGTTAGATGAGTTTAGTTGTATTACAGAATGACTTCTTGTCACATACATATGTGTGTATGAGAAAAAATATGTAACAAAGAATACACAAAAAACAAATATGAGAGAAAAAACTCACAACATCCCTTGTTCCATTATATATATATACATATATATATATATATATATATATATATATATATATATATATATATATATATATATATATATATATATATACATATACATATACATATACATATATATATATATATATATATATATATATATATATATATATATATATATATAGTAATTCAGGTGAAGTAAATATCCGCGGGATAGTTATTCAGAGAATGCAATATATTGTGTTTCATTTAAACTGTCTCAAATCTGACCATGTGACATTCCAAATTTGAAATCGTCTCTTATTTTTTCCTTTCTCTCTTTTTCTCTCTCAGATAAAAATGTAGGTCAAATGTATATTTTTCTTGAATTGTTATATATATATATATATATATATATATATATATATATAATGTCGGATAGATATCCTTACACTTCATATTCACCGAGCTAGAACACTTCTTACACCTGACAGTACCCTATAGCTCTACAAAGCCATTATCCACCGATGAATAGAGTATTGTTTTCACGTCTAAGCTGATACACCTTCAACTAGACTGCCATTCTTTGACAAGGTCAAAAAAAGGTCTCTAATCTAACACGCACCTTAGAATTTAACAAGCCCCAGGCCCAGTCCCATCGCCGCAATGTTGCATCTGTGTGGTTTTTCTAAAAGTAAGTCAATGTAATGTGCTCCGATGAAGTTGTTATTCCAGTGCCCCCTCGACGTAAATACACTCGACGAATACGACAATCATCTGAATCCCATTCATTCATAGTGGGGTCCCTAGATAAAGGAGAGACTTTTATTCCAATAGCTTTGTTTCATCCACCTGCCGGAACCTCTTTATCTGCTTCTTGTTTCCTCGACTGTACAGACATGTAGAAATGTAAGGCTTATGTGAGCAATCATCTCGCTGCACAGCTCACAATAAAGGATGGCAAACTAAACTTTCACTGTAATTCAAAGCAGACCCTTACGTCAACAATAGCAATTTTTCTTTGTTTGGGGTGAACTAAGTTAAAATTTAAAAAAAAACAACCTTTTTTGAGTTGCTAGAATTTTGTTTCAAAAATTAATTTCATTAAAAGAATTCAACAACACAATGCCTGTCGTTGATTAATACAATTCATAAACATTGGATTTTCACGTCATTATCTATAAAGTATCTTTGTTTGTTTTTTGCAAAGTGAAAACACCCCCTCAGCACCCAATATGTTAACGACTTCTATTACAACATTATCAAACAATAAATTAAAACGTTCCTGCCAGCAATTAAAACGATAACAAAATATTCCCTCTTTGTTTGTGGCTGCCTCTCTTTAAATTTCGAAAGCTTATTTAAATAATAAACCACCGACTGTTTATTGGTGTGTTTACAACTGAAAACAAGCAGATCAATCAAGGAGTGGTATCTTAGATTTAGTAAAAAGAAAACGGGGGATTGAGTTTGAAGAAATATTGTTTACTTCAAAAATTAAGGCAATTTGCCAGCAGCCGAGTATAAAAAATAAACGTAGGTAGTTGGCATGTACTTTTAAAAAGTGTAATACTGCTTTTTGATTTCCCGCGGGCAACGCCGAGACATGGGTATTTCTATAAAGAAATATTTTTTCTAATATCCTCATGTATATATAATTGATCTTTACCAAGTTTTATCAGTGTGGTAATATATATATATATATATATATATATATATATATATATATATATATATATATATATATATATATATATATATATATATATATATATATAGTGTCGGAAGTTGTTTTTAACCTTCAACACTAGAAAAAAATTTTTTTTTTCTTTTTCGTTGAAAGATGTTTGTCTAGTAAGTCAATCAATCTACTGCAATCACTATATTAGTTAACTTCCAAATATTTACTCTAATATAAATATATTTTTATATATGTTTTTTATATAAGGGATCGTCAGTTGTTTACCATGAACACTGTTTCGGGATTTTAAAAACAAAACAGTATTTCTTTATCATGGCATCCCAGCAGTGTTGATCAGACACCACCTCCCTATTTAATAATTATTTTTTAATTAAAAAGTTTACAAATATTTGATGTAGTTTTGCCTCCATATTTGTTTTTTTAAGTTATTAAATATAGTTTCTCCTTACCTGTGTTGTTCCTTTCAAATTGAGTTTACTATTTAACAGAACATCTATCTATCTATATATATATATATATATATATATATATATATATATATATATATATATATATATATATATATATATATATATATGTATATATATATATATATATTTATTTATGTATATATATATATATATATATATATATATATATATATTTATATATATTTATATATATATATATATATATATATATATATATAGACACATACATACATATATACATACATATGAAGTACGGTTCATTTTACATTGAGATAACCATGTTTTTTCTTCTTTATTTTATTTTTATTTTTTCACATGTTCTGAAAACATAGCATTTTTGTTAGATGTATTTTTTACGGTCAGTTGCATTTGCCGTGAGCTAAACAGTTTTTCATGTCAATATCGTCTCTGCAACACTACACAATCATCAGTAAAAATTAAAAGTATAAAATGTTCTTGGATTAACACTTCTTGAAAAAAACCCTAGTACATCCTAAAAGCTGTGCGGGCATTTATACATTTTAATTCAGTAATATTCCTTGAAAATTTTTAAAATTATATATATATATATATATATATATATATATATATATATATATATATATATATATATATGTATTAGTACTTCATGTATCCACGTAAAATATTATAAGGAGATATAATTGTTTTTATATGTCAGTTTTCAGTATTTACTTCAACAGTGCTCGATATGTAAGTAGAGCTAGGTAGTAAGCAATGAAAATATATATGGCAATCAAGCTACACAGAGGCTCCCGTGTTTCATCCCCGGGGGAATCGTCAGGCTAAATGCATGGAGTTATTTTTGTCAGGTGTTTTAATATATACATGGCTTGCTAGTTAACAAATCAGATTCTTTGTTGTTCCCTCAGCCAATCGTTGGGCTTCCCGCGAACAAAGGCTTTGTTGGTGACGCTCCTATGCCTATCCTATTTTTGTTAACAATGCATATATTTTTATAAATGTTTTATTTCAATTTTAATACTTATTAATTATTATTTATTCCTGAAATATAAGATGCATGATAACACTCAATACCTATAATATGTGGAATATATTATCGTATATTCCTTAATTACAAATAATAGAACATCCAATGAGGATACAGTGATTTTTATTTTGTAAATGCAGAAACGTACCCTTAAGATAATTATTTTTGTTACAGAATGATCTCCAAAACACCATATCTAATATCACCGACAGATATATATTTTACATTTGCACACGTATGTGCAGACCTAATTTCACCGCAGGTCTTGTCCATTGCAGATTCAACAGTTATGCTAATGTATCAGAAACATGAAACGATTTCCGACGTCGGAAGCAATCGGCATATATCCGGACCAAACGGACGCCGCCGCACGTCACAACTCTCTCCCCTTTCCTACCTGTACGCCTTGGCTCGAGTCATTAGTAATATTTCGCTAACAGTCGACGGCTGAACGCCATGATCGCTTCAGCGTCAGAATTGGATGAGTGCTTCCAAGACAAAAGTTAAACAAAACACGCAATAAAATAAAACAGAAAAATCAGCAAAGAACATACCTCTTTAAAAGGCATTCATCTAATCTAGGTTATAGATATGAGATGTGTATTTATATAAGTTAGGTATTTTATACAGGTGTAAGTACACGATCACCTCTTAACTAATAAACTGATAATTACATATTTTAGAACACATCTGTTAGACGAATGTTGGTGTAACATGAAATAAAATTAATCTAATTTTAACACCAAATTGCTTTAAAATGGACAAAAGATCTTCGAGAACATTCAAATACCCCTGATACTTGTATTAAGTATTACACATCAATTAATAAATATTCAAAATATTTCAGTTTATTAGGTATGTTACAGGGTTTTCAGCGGCCGTTTTTCATCAATTTGAACTCTGCTCTTATTTTGTTTTAACTTTAAAATAAAATGAATCTACATTTTAATTATTACAATTAATTAATTTATTCTTTAATTCATTCCTAATTTCACCCTATTCTTATTTTGTTTTCTTTTAAAATGTTTAACCTCAAAATCAAATGGAATTACATTTAAATTATGACAATTAATTAATTTATTTATTCTTTAATTCATTCCTAATTTTAGTTTATTCTTATTTTGTTTTCTTTTTAAAATGTTTAACCTTAAAACAAAATTACATTTAAATTATTACAGTTAATTAATTTATTTCTTCTTCAATTCATTCCTAATTTTAGTTTATTCTTATTTTGTTTTATTTTTAAAATCTTTAACCTTTAAATAAAATTACATTTCAATTATTACAATTAATTTATTTATTTATTCTTTAATTCATTACTAATTTTACTTTATTCTTATTTTGTTTTCTTTTTAAAATGTTTAACCTTTAAATAAAATTACATTTAAATTATTACAATTAATTAATTAATTTATTCTTTAATTCATTCCTTATTTTACTTTATTCTTATTTTGTTTTCTTTTTAAAATGTTTAACCTTAAAATAAAATTACATTTCAATTATTACAATTAATTTATTTATTTATTCTTTAATTCATTACTAATTTTACTTTATTCTTATTTTGTTTTCTTTTTAAAATGTTTAACCTTTAAATAAAATTACATTTCAATTATTACAATTAATTAATTAATTTATTCTTTAATTCATTCCTTATTTTACTTTATTCTTATTTTGTTTTCTTTTTAAAATGTTTAACCTTAAAATAAAATTACATTTAAATTATTACAATTAATTAATGTATTTATTCTTTAATTCATTCCTTATTTTACTTTATTCTTATTTTGTTTTCTTTTTAAAATGTTTAACCTTAAAATAAAATTACATTTAAATTAGTACAATTAATTAATGTATTTATTCTTTAATTCATTCCTTATTTTACTTTATTCTTATTTTGTTTTCTTTTTAAAATCTTTAAATTTAAAATAAAATTACATTTTAATTATTACAATTAATTAATTTATTTATTCTTAAATTCATTCCTTATTTTACTTTATTCTTATTTTGTTTTCTTTTTAAAATGTTTAACCTTAAAATAAAATTACATTTAAATTATTACAATTAATAAATTTATTTATTTCTTATTTTAGTCTCATACGTTTACACATATTAAGTTTAAGTTTAATAATAATATTCCATAATTCTCTTTTATTATAATATTGGATTCTCTATCGTATTCTCTATAATTAGTGGGTATCATCCTCTTGTTTTATGTTTTTCTTCCTCATTGATCCTACATCGTGAATATTTAAAATGAATAATTTGTATATTTAATTTATTTAATTTGTGTATCTAATTGGATTTTATTTGCCGTATTTGATGTGTTTAAGGGGCCTCGATGGTTTGGTATTATACGTGGTAACATTATTGGACCATGTGTCTCCAATATTGTCTGAAGATATGTCTCTATCAGATGAGACGGAAATCAAATATTTTCTTGAAAGGCTTTTCTATGTGATGTATGAAGGGCGCTGAACCCGTTATCATTAGACGGTATTGCTACATCCGGTATACAAAAAAGAGGAAGCAATGCTGGTCCTCGCCCGGAGGTTACAGATGAGTGAATCTCAACTTATCCACTAAAGACGTCAGCGCAAGGTCCTAGAGACCCGGCGCCAATTCGCCTTTCAACTCCAGCAACTGTTCCGCACAACAACTGTTAACACCAGCAATTCTTCATGGGGTCAATGAAATATGCAGAGAGCTGGAAAACAGCAGAACCATCCAGGCTTCACTACTATATCAAGGACCCCACATATGTCCTTGAGCAATAGATGCCCCGAAAGCAGTGGGCAACTCTCAATCGCTTGAGGACAGTCCTCGGGCCCTTTGGCGAGTTGCTGAAAAAGTGGGTCTTCATGGTGCCTAATTTAAATGTGGAGCCCCCTTACAGACCGTGGAACACGTCATCTAAAACTGCCCCCCCCCAAACACAGGCCACCAAATGGCGATATGGGCCTAATTAACCTGGGCAATAACACTCTGGACTGGCTTTCTTCAACCGAGCTGAAGTTCTAAAAAAGCAAACGTAAGAAGAACAAAAGAATTAAGAATGCTTCTATAAATTCCAATTTCTTTTTAAGATCCATGATCTTAATCCTTAAATTTAACACATTTAGTAAGAATCACAATCTTGTAGATGATTCTGCTAAAAAAATTAATAAAAATTCTAGACATGTAGTTTAGTGCTATACTATGTTTATTTTAATATACGTTATGAGATGTAAACGTGGTGCAAGTACCTTCCGTTCGAAGAATTACATTTACCTGTCTTTCATTTCTCTTTAGCGTGTTCGACTACGAATATCCCCATTCATCCTTAGACCTGAGAGACCAAACACATTGTTGTTTGTAACTTAATTCTATTACAAAATTCAAAGTAATTTATCAACGCTAAAACTATTTCAAACAGAAGCGTGACACATGAATCAACATTCATTTCTGTTGCGTTACAAACGAATAAAATACATATATTTTTAAAAGGAGATTGTAGTTTGCTTGAAGCATTGCTGGTAAATATAAGTGTAGGTTTGTAATCCGAGGCTGTTCCTACTCCCAATAGTCTGCACGTCTTCTTGGCATTTTGGCTAAGATCAAAGTGTAGTATCTGTTCCGATAGATACTGCACCCCATAGACTGGTATTGTCTTGGCCTTCGGGGCTTGATTTACGCCGGTCTATGGGTCTGTCCTGTGCAGTTCTAGGAGGTCCACCCTCCCAGGCTTCGCCTCCCCTCTTTGGGGAGGAGTAAGTTTATTGCTTACTGTCTGAGGCGCCCCTACCGGCGAATGCCGACGAGGCTGCCAAGGCAATTTTTAAACCCCACTTTCCCGACCCGACCTTGGGTCACATCTTACTTGTGGGAGTAAGATAAAAATTGGCCTTGTGCCTAACTCCTGGAAAAGAAGTAAATCAATACTCCCAATAGTCTGCTGCAGTGTTTCAACAGTTTGATTCCGGTTTTTCCCGTTTTTTCGACCCTTTCGGTCTTTAATTGTTGTCTTTTGATAATGAAAGTTTTTCTTTCGAAAATTTAAGATAACCTTTTGCCGAACTTTTTATTTACCTCACAGTATTTACTATTCTGGTACTTAATCAGTTTTTACGTGAAATATTCATAAATCGTTTTGAGATTCGTTTTCTCTTCTCGTTTGTTTCTGTTCACCCTTTCCACCTTCCGGCAACTACATCGCATTGCTACAGCTTCGAATTACAAACCTACACTTATATATTTTTTTATTTAAGAAGGACAGACGAACACAACTGATATTTTAAATAGACTGATGAAAATGCTATTTCAGATGTAAGCGTGACATACTACCGAAAACAACAGTTCAAACTAAGTGAGACAGACGTCACAGGTTATTGAATGCTAAACTTCAGCGTGCAAGATCAACGAAATGCTATTTAAAACTTACGGCCGAAAGACGACGGAATGCTATATATACCTTGAACAGATCAACGAAAAATCGATTTTAAAATTACAGCGACGGACGGACAAAAATCCTATTTTAAAATCAGCATAAACATATAAACGAAATCACCATGTTAAACCTAAGCGTGACAGATAAACGTAAATATGTGTGACTGACATACACAATTAATATTTTAAAATTAAGTAAATATAGCAACTATCAATAAATTATTTGTACGTTGAACTAAGCGGAGGTCAATGGACAGAGTTTGATTTTCTAGATACCCCCGTCTCTGGAACATGGTGCAATGGGGCTGCTTCCCGGCGTACTATCACAAGTACAATGTAAACAAATTATTGTTGAGCCGTCCTTTTGAATAATGCGTGTCTCTACAAGTTACAACATTCGTAAAATATCTCCTCGATGTCTCACTGTCTAACTGTCCAACCTAATAACCCTTATCCTTGAGTGGCCTTTGAGTACTGATAACAATTTGTGAAAGAAAACTCGTTTCTAAGCGGCCTTGTACCATGTTGACATTGTAGTTGTTGATAATAATAGACCAACTCGTTTCTGTTTTACTATTGGTTTCAGTGCCACACGGACATTTTCGCCCTCTCAATTTCTGCTGTTAATGCTTCCATCTCATGTTTCACATACTGTATTGTGGTGAAAAAAAATCCTGAATCAGGCTATGAGCAAAGTGTAACATCTGTTCAGATACAACATTACTAGCAACCACTGTCAATAAATTAACTTCATCCCTCAGTATACCTAAAGCTAAGTAGAACATTCTATGCGCATAAATTATTTCCTAGAACTGCACGGTTGTGAGACACAATACCACGGGACTGCTTCCTTGCTAACTATTACATATCCGTTCTAAAGTCCAATATAAAC
>OY744536.1:93577675-93595175 GCA_963556195.1 Sepiola atlantica | reverse complement strand
TTTTGTATTCTAACTTTTCGATTTCAAACTAAAAGATTGAATTGCCCACTTTATAACTCAAATTGTGACCGATCGGTTGACTGACGTACAAATATTTTTTCAAGTAAGTGTAGACGGGCGTGTGTTTAGTATACACAACAGTTCTCTTTGTTTGCAAGAAGCTGACAATCTGATGAAAGTCAATAACACTGCGTGGATGCGACAATAACTCTCTGATTAAATAAGACGAATAGAATATAAAAGAAACACCCCATGGGGATGACTCTGTGGTACGTCTTCAAGAAAAACTTTGTTTATAAAACATCTGTGTTTGAAACAAACTTTTTGTATATTAAAATAAATGTTTTGAACACTTAAAACATCATATATATATATATATATATATATATATATATATATATATATATATATATATATATATATCTTGGTTGTAGACCTAAAATAGCATGCTATATATAAAAAATAGTTTTAATATAGTTACCTATATATATATATATATATATATATATATATACATATATATATATATATATATATGTATATATATATATACATGTATGTATATATATATATATATATATATATATAGTTATATATATATATATATATATATATATATATATATATATATATATATATATATTTAAATACATTTTTCGTGGTACAAAATTTAATAACGGCGAGGAATACGGACGTTTGGGACATTTTTGGGAGGGTAGAATGAGATTAAACAAATATAAAAACGAGAGAAAACGATTAAAAAGAAATGAATTAATGTACTGAACCGGTTTTCGTCCACACTCATCAGAGTAAAACGTGGAAGTGATTGACTACGACTAAAACCTACAAAAATTTGTAATGAAAACTAGTGACAAGTTTAGGAGAAAAAAAAACAATATGGGGAGGAGAGTCATAAGTTGATCACATTAAGTCCTTAAAACCATTCCTTTTGTTTACAAAGGGAGGGTTTGATTGACCTGATATATATGGCTTCCAGGACTTTGAGGTGGAATAGAGAATGCGATCTACTTATGAGAGAAAACCAGTCACTAGTGTACGTCGACGCACATTCGGCGCTATTCATGAGATGGTCAGCAATAGCAGACCCGGATGTATTAACTAAATTATTTAAATTATTTAGTCGGCACTGGCGTATGGCAGGGGGGATGTGTTGTTTGATTCTGGATTCACACCTTTGCACTGTCGTCCCACGTATACAAAAGGAATGGCTTTTAGGACTTAATGTGATCAACTTATGACTCTCATTTCTAAATATATTTTAAATAAGTTATCTCCCTTTGACAATTACCGCCCATACGTAAATTTAAATTTGAATTGAATAAAGAGAATAAAAGAGGAAAGAAAAAAAAGAAAAGAATTAATTAATGAATCATATAAAATTAAACATAATAAAATTATAAAAAATTAGTATATTATTAAACAAATGTTTATAGTATTTTAACTTTAGTTATGTGATTGCTTAATGGAATTTTGACATTTTCTGCGTTCCTACTACCAATTGTTTTCTGCGGTATGTCGATGATCTGACACCGGTTTTTCCCGTTTTTCTTCGACCGATTCGGTCTTTTATTGTTGTCTTCTGATAATGAAAGTTTTTCTTTCGAAAATTTAAGATTACCCTTTGCCTAACTGTTACTTACTGGACAGTATTTACTATTTGGTATTTAATCAGTTTTAGTGAAATTATTAATAAATCGTTTTGAGTTTCACTTTCTCCCTGCGTTTATTTCGTTTCACTTTTCCATCTTACGGCAACCCCATCGCATTGCTATAGCCTCGGACGACTAATCTGCACTTACATTTACCAGCAATGCTTCAAGCAAACTACAATCTCATTTTATATATATATATATATATATATATATACATATATACATATATATATATATATATATATATATATATATATATATATATATATATATATATATATATATATATATATATATGAACTCTTTATAGAAGTAGAATGCCTGTATGTCTCGCCGCTTTAAATGTGTTAAAATTATCATTGTTTATAAGCTATTCAGAATTGGCCGATCGGTTAACGACGTTGGATTTGGGTTGAAAAATACTTGTCATCCATGGTTTCGAATCGTGTGACCGGTAGTGAATAGTCATACTTCTATGCTGATGATTGAAAAGAGACGAAACGTATACGTCCATAGATAAATAAACAATAACAATATATATATATATATATATATATATATATATATATATATATATATATATATATATATATATATATATATAAGTAAATTTCGTGTACAACAGAATCGTAGGATCAATTTTAGAGGTAGCATTATTATTATCAACGAAACAGTAGAGTGACAAAAAAGGAAAATTGTTAAAACACCCTTAAGGCCTTATCGTCTGACCCTCTGAGAGGAAACGTCAGCATGGTAAATTAAAAAAACTAAAAGTCGAATGAGATATGAGGGGAAAAAAACTTATTTCAGTTGGAGGAAACGATTGAGAGGAAAAAAAAGGGAAATCTCTCAACGTTATGAGAATCATTAAAGATCTCCAACTGATGCTTCAAAATCTTTTGTCTACACAGGCTAGGTCGAGCACCGTTAATGACTAACGCCTCAATAATATTGAGATGGTAGTTCGACCTGGCACTGTGTAAAACAGAAAACCACCCATCGGAATAGTTATATATATATATATATATATATATATATATATATATATATATATAGTGAATGCTTTTATTCAAACATGTACAAGGTCTGCTACACTGGCATGTCGATGTTATCGATCGAGCATTCACAATACAGCTCTATATTTTTTTATTGAGCACTCTTTTATAAACCCGGTTTGATTCCCTTTGGATTTCTACCCTGTGGAGTTTTACCCTACCTGGATTAATATATATATATATATATATATATATATATATATATATATATATATATATATATATATATATATATATATATATATGTATATATATATATATATATATATATATATATATATATATATATATATCTTGGTGGTAGACCGAATCAATATGATACTGAATATAAAAAACATGATTTTTAACTGAAATTGGGTGTGAATGTGATATATACATTAGATGTAGTCCAAATGACTTTTAAAAAATTTCAATATTTTTATTAATATATATATATATATATATATATATAACATGAGTCTGGAGGAACAAGATGCTGACTTGATATACTAAGTTGAATGTGTATGGGGCATGCGTTATAAGCACGTTTTTCTACCTTATTGAATTATGGCTGCCTTCTGCTAGAAGAAGATACCAACTCATTCCTCGTGTTAAACTTTAGGAGGACCCTAGGAATTACCCGGCAGGAAAATCTGTCAAACAAGATCGTTTTTATTGCGGCAGACATCCTTAGGATGTTTACTCTGCTCACTCAAGGACGATTACAGTGGCTTGGCCATGCCGGCGAATTGACGATGGAAGGATCCTAAGCGCATTATTGGTGGCAAGCTACACACCGGCTTGAAATCAGCAACGTTAAAAGGATATCCGCAAGCGAAAAATGAAGGCTTAAGTTTACATTAAAACTTCAATTAAGTCAAAGATTACATATGCCAGCCCCTCAACTCTATTCTGAAATAAATGTGTACTAATTGATATATAAACACAAATATGTACTTAAATATCTTCACTCATATGTTAGCGAGTAAAACACGCGTTTTTTTTTTTAGAATCCAGGCCAAATATTTTCAAAGAGTTAAGGCAAGCGATAAAGAATATAACATCTAAGATAACCACCTCAGACTTACCCGGCCACTTGAAATGATTTCGGAAATAAATCCTCTACTGAATAATAAAAGTGTCCGGTTGATTTTTTTGAAAGCCACTTTTAATAGTAATAATAGTTCATGTATGAAAATGAAATTACTGACATAACTCATTTATTTTATGTGAATATGTGTTTGATATATCTAGATAAATAGCTACTGCGAAAACGAGTGAATAATAGTATTCGTTGGTGTATTTATGATAGAGGTTGTTCACTACATACAGCCTGATAATCAAATGGAACGATAGGCAATAATTATTTTTTTTATTTATTAAATTTGTAATCAAAAACCTTAGAGTACCAAGTATTGCAACACCCAGACGTAAAGAAAACGTCACTCTCCACATAATACAACAATAAAAAATATTTAATATATGAAAAATAAAATTACTGTCATAGTTCTTTTACGTAGAATTTAGTATAATCGGACTAATGTTCTCATCTTGGGTGTTTTTATCACAACCTTTCGGCCGATGTACTCTCCGACCCAAACACCCGTGGCGCGGTAGATATAGTACTAATTATAATTCAGTTCTATGTGACAGTCATCTGAAGGTTGAAGGTTTAATCCTCAGTGCGATCGATACGAAGAATTGCGAATTACTGAAGACTTCTTCCCAGTCATGTCAAGTGGAACGAGAGCATGTTACCTCCTTGGATTAAATAAAGGGTTATGTCGAATTTCCGTCCATAACCGTTGTGATAAAAACACCCAAGATGAGAACAGTAGTCCGAATATACCAAATTCTACGAATTATGAAGCCTCATCGTAATATTCCGAAGCATTATAGTTCCTATATTTCCTATGAATAATTTTTTTTATAAATCTAGATAAATAACGAGTGAAAAAATTGGCGTATTATAATATTATTTTCGTCATTTATTGTTACACCGGCCGTTCTTACACAGGAGAAACTACACCGGTTGTCACTATAGATAGTGCGAGTCACCAGAGACACAGAAGACAAAGCACAGTCTTGTAACTGTCTAGCCAAGAGCTTGTCACTTTCTGACTTTGTTAATACACTTGTTAAACCAACCCTCGACTTGACTTCCTTTATTTATTATTTACTGTGGAACAACTTCACAACATTTATGATACAGCATATTCACTACATATACTATTAGAAACCTAGGGAACGCCAGACGATGATTGTTTTTTTTTTAATTTTTAACAAGTCTGATGAGAGTACTAAGAATCGCTACACCAAGAAGTTAAGATACCGGAAATCAACTCATCACATAATAAACGATAGAATATAAAATAATCAAAACAAATAGTTAATTACTGAAATGCTCTTTTGTAAATTAATATGCTAATTAGTTAATGTGTCGACGTTAATTTAACACACATGACTATCATATTAGAAAAGTATTGGTCTTCTATAGTTAGTATAATTTCGGCTTTTTAATTACACTTTTCATCGCATAACTGTTTTCAACGGCCCTAACTTTTAAAAAATGCAAATGTATTATAATAAATCAAATAGTTGAAGACTATGTTACTAGATGACAGCTTACATTCATCAGTATTGAAATAGAGACTTACTGGCTGATTGTATTACACGTAATATTGTCACTTTCGGCACAAGTTTCAATCAACGCAGCTGACATTATCTGACTATTATCGAGCACTAGTGATTGGATTACCTTAGATGTTTTCAAATTTGAGTGATTGGTTTCTGGCGAGACACAAGTCTTTATCAACTAAATCGTTGATAGAAAATCCGACACAAATATGTAGAACAAAATGACGCCGTAATTGAGCACACCGATTAAACCGCCTTAAAAGGACATGTATATATCGATTAAGACACCCTACTACCAACCGTTAGAAATTCCACGGTCAATTAATTAAGGACAATTGATTTCAGTTTCATCATTTTCTCGAGTAGTGTTGATTGATTTGAATTAAATATTAGATAATATAAAATTAAACGAGAATAGAGCACCGAATTGACCCCTTCTGTGTAAAAGTACAGCTCGTTAACACTAGAAGACTGTTATTTAAAACGTACTAAAATGAGATCCACTATCAAAGGCACATGTTTTTAACGTGTTAAAACTATATGTACGAGTTTTTCGAAAAAGTGAAACTAAAAAGTATTTAACACTCGAGTGCTTGTAAAGAAAACAAAATAGCGGAATACGTCTAGTTGTTACGTGTGTACACATGTTGTTAGATTTTTGGAATTGTATAAGAAATTGTACAAATCGTTCTTACACGTTAAACACGTAAAACATACACGACCTCGGTTGATAATTTCATTCAAATGCGTTTTATATAAATCATGTGTGCGTGTTTCATTTAGTATATCAAATCTGGAGCGTGCACTATTTTATCGTGTTCTCACAGAAAAGACATTTCTATCCTTTCTCTTATCTATTTATAAAAAAAGGTAATCGTTTGAGCACGAATCAAGGTTACTTCTTAGCAAGACATTCATAGAAATAAATTGTACTTCTACAATAATTAAATATAACGTGATTATCTTTATTCGTATGCCTCGCTTCTGTTTGAATTTGTAGAATAAAACCTGTCAAAACGTGTTCCTTAATGAATAAAATATGTCCGTATTCAAATCCAATGTCAGGAAATACTTGTAGTAGTCTCTCTTTAATTGATCAAACTTTGTTCTTTATATTAACCATGTTTACTCATGTATATAATTATATAACGAGCAGGTTCTCTGTCTGTCTTTCTGACTGTCTGTCTGTCTGTCTGTCTGTCTGTCTGTCCGCGGCAGGAATTTTTGTAAACGTAGAGAGGGGGCAGGGAGAGGGTAATTACTATTTAATTATCTTTTTTAAGTCATCGTTCATAATATGTGTATACCTTTATAATTAGGAAACTATTGATTAATTAATTAATTTAGATTAGATAACATTAAATAACATTAGATTACATATACACAAGGTAGAACTAAATTTCAAGCCGATACTGCGATTAGAACAGACACAGTGTTAAGAATCTTACTTAAACTAATACTGTTTCAACTTCCTTATATACTGTTACCAAAAGTCGCTCAGACACAAGACGGGTTTTGCAAATTACATAATTCATTTCTTTTAAACTTCTAATAAATTCATATTTACAAATATACACGTATAACTGCTATTCTCAAATTTACATATGCCAGGCGATGGGAGGTTCCCAAAATATCTTCTCTATGGCGATTTCGCAACAGGCTCCAGACCAGCAACAACACCTGTCTTACGCTACAAGGGTGTCTGCAAGCGAGCCATGCAGGCAGGTGGAATCGAACCTACCCAACACGCTGGGTGTCTATCGCTAAGGATCGCAGACACTGGAGAATAACAGTAGAAGCATACTGCAAGAGGTGTGAGGAACGAAGAGGCTAGCAGTGGACGGAGAGGAGAGAGCACTAACGGAAGAGGGGTGCAACAGAGCTCTTTTAACGATACCCAACCAACATCTGTGGCAACAGTGCCTGTCGATGCAGGATAAGCTCAGACAGTCACGGCAAACGCTGCAATTCAGCAACGGGCAAATATGAGGCGCATAACTCTATTGCCTCCTGAGACAGACGCATGTCAACAAAAATACTATTCCCCATAATAAACTCTTTTAATAGAGTGATATTTGAGCGTGATACGTGCTTACTCAATACGTGAACATGACTTTATCACTACATATCAACATGTAAATTACTCTCTGTAGCAGTTCCCACTCTTTTCTCTCTCACCTCACATATCTAGCAGTATACATGCCTATCATCGTATTTTTAATCGATGTGGTGTACTATAAACATCATAATCGTTTGAAGGGCATAGGTAGAAATCATCTCTTGCTTAACTCAGCCGTGACAAATAAGGGTTACTTCTATTTGCCCCGTTTTTCAAACAGGTATATTTAAAGAAAATCTACAATCTTGTAAAAAATCATTCATTTGAAGCCCCTACTCATAATTAAATTGCTCTTTCATATTTCTTGAGCTCCCTCTTCTCTTCTATTATCTCAGTATGTAAAGATGTTTTCTAAAGTGAATCATTTTCTTAACAATAATTTTTTAACTGACAAACTTTTAAAGATTAATTAGTTCATTTATTAATCAGTGAAGAAAGTGTTTCGCGGTTTCCCCAGATCTTGGGATTTCAGATATTAGCATATGGGAGATATAAGCGAAGGCTTCAAAGTGAAAGAGAAAATAGGCTGAAGATGGCAGAAGACTTGAAGATAAAAGAGACCTTCACAAAGTCAACTAAAATAACAATTTACCAACAAGCACAAACGAAAACAAAAACGAAAATGATGAAGCAGCAAAAGCGAAGACTATCAGAAATAAACGAGCAGAAGTTTTAAAAGAGTTAAAAGTCAAACATGTTTAGTGTGAACTGAAGTTGCATCTTTTCCAAAAATGTATTTTAATAAGCATTTTCTATAATATTTTATTTTGAATCTTTTTGAAGTTTTTTTATAGTTTAAACATAGATCATCGAAATACTTTACAATTGTAACCAACGTATACAATTGCGTCGATGATGCTGAACATTTCACTTAACATCAAATTACACATTAAAAGCAAACACATTTAATGGTCCGGATTATTGTTTACATAAGGCTACTTTCGATTATTTATTTATCTCCCTCTAACAGTGGAAAGATGTGACACAAGGTCGGAAAGTGGGATTTGATAAGTCAGCACGCTAGAGGAAGATCACTTATGACATTTAAAAATTGCCTGTACAGCCCCGTCGGCATTCTCCGGTAGGGGCGCCTCAGGCGATTAGCAATAAACAAACCCCTTCTCGAAGGGTGAGAAGGCAAAACCTGGGAGGGTTGATCTCCTAGAACTGCACAGGACAAACCCAGAGACCGGCGCAATCAAGGCCCGAAGGTCGAGACGGTACCGGTCTATAGGGTGAAGTATCCATCGGAACAGATGCCACACTCTCAGCCTGGCCAAAAGGACAGGAAAGACCCAATAATACGTACATTATTTCTCTGTTCATTTGAATCTTTTCGATCGTGAGAACTTGTATTTTGGATTCGAGAGCTTATAAGGAATTTGGAATTGAAAACTCTATTTAATCGTTACGCAGTTGCGTAGATTGTTCTCTTTGCGTGAGCTATAACTAGGTAGAAAATAAATAACGTGAGTAATTAAACCCTACAAAGTGTTTATGGCGAACCATAATCCCATGAACAACAGTTTCATTGTAATAGCAGGGGTGGCGGAAGTAGATAATAGGATGGAAGTGAACATGGTTGCGATCACATCTGTAAAAGACAGTTGCGAGAGGCCGCTTAGTCGAAATATGTGAGAAATTTGAAAGAAAACACAATATATTTTCTGAAAACACGCATCAGAAATACACCTATGAAGCTGGCGGTACAAATTAGCATATAAGGTTTTTGTTTTTGCAGCTATGATAGTCAATCAAATAGGAAACACATCGAATTTACTTTGTTATATGAACTAGCAATATCTGTGGAAATTCTACATTTGTATAATTTGATGAAATCTAGGTGCGCATGCAGACACCACGGTGGTATAGTACCACCTTCGTTCAAACTGAAAAATACTCATCTCTGTAATCTGGTTTATGTTGTTTCGGAATATATATATATATATATATATATATATATATATACATATACATATGTATATGGTTATTAGAGTCTATTTATACAACTCTATGAGAGTGTGTAACCTATATTCTATTCTATAGATATTCGGTGCGAACGCAGACCACAGAATAGTATTGTACAAAGCTTTGACTGACTTATCTCAAAAGCCGAACATTTTTGTTCAAGTTAAACGTCCGACACAACGGAGACAAAAACATTACAATTATTCCTAGTATCTTCGGCGAATTGGCAATACAATCTTTTTTTAATGTTAGGTGATTGTACCGCACGCACGTTCATGAGGTTTCCTCAGCATATTAATATATACAATAGTCAGACCAGTGGAAATTCCTCATGATTATCCTTCATCTATTGTATGTTCTATCGTGCTTATGGGGTAATATCTCCGGAGTGAATAAGGTCGAGGATTGCATCGGCCGGAACGTTGGGGGAATAACACCTATGATTAGAACACTGGTCCGAATAATATAAATAATATAACTTATCAATCCTCATCTCAGAAATTCAGAAACAAAAATCGTAATACTGGTTCAAGGCTGGGGATAAGAGTACTCTAGGGGTCCTTATTCATATCTGAGCGATGCTCATCTTCTATTAATGTATTGTATTCCTGGAATACTTCAGTTGGAAATCATGCACAACATTTAATAAAGCTTTGTTTTCAGTTTCAAGTTTAATTAAGAGGGGGAAGTGACAGAGATCCCTTGAACTCGATACAGACACTTTCAAATGTTATTGTTGCTTAAACTCGGTTCAAAGCATCGGGCCGATGAAACAATGCGTTGCGTTCAGCACGGCACACATGGGGCATGGCGTCAATACTTGTGGTATGCTCTCTATTCCATTGTATAGAGTCCCGACACGTTCGACAAAACAGTGGCATCATATGAGATTAAAAAAATAATAATGTGCTAAATTTCATCTTCGGTGATCACGTGATCCTATATTTTACAAGATAGTGAATAGTAATTACGTACGTACGAACAGGAAACTGTCTTAGCTTATTAGTATATCCATACAGATATTATCGCCTATATTTTTCCAGATTCGCCACCCTCTTTTGCACGTCATTCATTCATTATTTCAAAATATGTTGCAGGTAATTTACGAAAATGTTTACCGCGACTGTCTATTATTGTGCGCATCATCTGGATATTTGATAAGAATATCAGATTCATCGAATGGGTACATTAAAAAACAGATGTGAACTTAACACACAGACATTTGGGCGGCTTGTTTTGTCACAAGCGTGAATAAATTCTTATCAGCCAGCACTAATAACTTTGTTGACGTAGATATTAAGACTATTGCTTATCAGAAAATATGTCTGGGAGATTCAACAGTAGACTGTCGTTCTTGTTTCGATATATAAAGTGCATTTGTGTTTATTTAAATATTGAACTTTGAAGAAATCATGAACATCGTGGGCGGCGCTGAAAGTAACACTTTTTAGTTGTATTTTTATTTATATAAACGAATATTTACAAATAATCATAACTATTTGTTTTATTTTATCATACTATTAAAGATATCTAAGAATTTGGCCTTCTAGTTTGAACATCAATTTATTAAGTGATGAAAAGCGACTGAAACAGAAGTTGCGGGAAAAGAGAACCAGCGGGGAGTTGTTTTGATGATAAGGACACGCAAAGGTGTAAAAACCACCATGCAGGTTCACAGGTAAAACAAGTGAGGGTTGCACCGTGTATTGTCCATCAGGGATTGAACCCAGAGTGTTTCAGTTACAAAATGGAAACATGTAACTTTTGTCACGCGACGAGAGTTCACACATGCAAATGAGGCTTGCTTTGCATGGGTTGTTTCTCGTTGTGATAAAAAGCGTAGACACTTTGAACCGGCGACTTAGTGGAGAAAGTTTGACGTTGTGTCTACGTCGAGTTTTAAGAGAGAGAGAGGGAGAAAGAGCGAGCGAGAGAGAGAGAGAGAGAGAGAGATAGAGAGAGAGAGAGAGAAACAAGAAATAAAAAAGAAATAAAAAAGTAAAGGGAATTGAATGTTTGACAAAACGTTTGGTCGTTCACATCACTGTTGGACTGTTGTTGGTGAAAAGAACAGGAAAATTAATTCGGTTTCTCGTTTGAAGTCAGAAGTAGAGCATTCTTTCACCTCTGATCTGTGAACCAAATGCATTTGATTTTCAGTTTATTAGAACTTCTTTCTTTACAAAAGGTGCATTGAGTTAGGAATACGTCTTTTGCGAGGCAGTTTTGGAAAACGAAGCAAATACATCATTTTAAATCGTTGAGCTTACTCTGAATATCTTTCTCATTAAAAAAAATGTTTTTTAACATTTTTGATGACGTCATTACTCAAGTGATTCACACTTCGCCATTCCGTTTCACACGCTAACATGAACTCACTTTCTGACCTTTACATACAACAACTTGCTTAAACATCCTCTGTACGAAAAAAGAAAACCAAATTATATTGGTCTCGCATGAATACCCAACATATAACAATAACATGATGACGCGGACATCACGTAAATAAATATCAAAATGAGTCAATATAGTAACCTAATGAAGAACAGAAATAAATATGTAAACAAAAGAGCTTAACATGCTCCCCTCGTGAAACATGAATTGGCACATACGCAAAATATCAATTAATAATGAAGAATAAAACAATAACATATAAATACATCACCATGAATATAGACCGGATGAAATCTGGGTAAGTCTAAAATATCAAATAATGGGAATGATCAAAAACTAGCCTTACCAGATAATTTCTATCTTGGAACGAAAATTGCTTCCACTATTATGTTTGGAAAGTATATTTCAGTATTATAACAGCCGTTCTGTTAGTTACCTTATATTTTATTATGTTAAAAAATAATATAGAAAAAGATAGAACAAAGGACATAAATATTTTCGATAAATAATTGGTAAGAATTTATAAAATATACCAACTGAGTACACATTGCAACGAAAAATAAACGATGCTAAGAAACAGTCGTAGGTCTAAAATAAAGGAAATATCATTACAAACTAAATAACGGAAGAAAAAACCTGTTGCAGACAAATTGATTTGTATTTTCCTTCACCTTCCAGTTTCTTCAGCCGCATTTTAATCCGTTGGTTCAATGTATTTATTTTGGATAGCCAATAACAGCAGAGATAAGACAGTAGAACATGAACCCTACGGTTTGCAGCCGGTCAACTCTCGGGCCAATTTTTATTTTTTAGTCTGTGAATTTTATGAACGATGTTTCTAAAAAAGGGAGGGGACATTTTTTTTTCTAGGTTGGCCGTTGTTTTCAGTTACTGTCATGTGGAGATTCTCAAAATGTGCATAACACGTATAATTCTGTAGATATTTTTTAAATGGCCTAATTCGCGATCAACAACAAGTGGATACTTTGATGGTCAATATATATTTTATTGATTTAATTACCACGCTTACTAAAAGGATATTTGTTATATCAGGAACGACGCACAGATCTAGCAACCTCACATAAATCGAATGTTTATAACTTGAGGTAAACTTAATACTAATTAAATACTAACTGTTCTGCACGTTATCCAAGAATTGGTCCATAATACTGGATAAACCTTGGAGATTTAAAATACCAGATTACATATCTATAGATATTTAAAAAAAAAAACATAATTTTTAATGAAAGATATCATATCATTTTTTTAAAATCACAATAAAGCTTACTTTACTGACGTTATGGGCTGAGAAAGTTTGTGTTTGGTTGTGTGGCATTAAGCCTTATAGCTAATAGAATATGAAGTAGAACTGTACATTTTACATCTTTTAACACCTATAATTTGATCCCATTAAAAATGAGAAAAAAACTTGGAGACCTCTACATTAAATAAATATATAGCTGTATGAACATATATTTATGGCAAGTAAACTACACAAGAACGTCAATGTTTCATTCCTAAAAGAAATCATCAGGCTAAACTACTTGATGGTTCCCTTTGGGAAGGAAAGATAAACGTTACTGTGTCGCTTATTTGCTATACAAGGAATGTCTAAAACGTATCCGACCTTATGTCAGAAAAATATTTCAAATACATAATAGGGTTGGGACTCTACACTCCTTTAAATGTGGACCCCTTGTGCTCGCACATACTTAGCTTACCGATCCATCCACTGCCGGAAACGCCTCTGAAAATCGTCTTTTGGAATGGTATTCATCTCCGCCGTCGCGTTCCTCATCATCTCTTTTTTTTCGCACCCTCTTAGCAACAGCTGCACTGTGAGCAGTTTGGGGCTTGCTAGAACGTTGGTCACTCTTCGCTGATGTGCGGCCAATTTTGAATGTCCGAGTTCCTACTGACATGGGAATTTTCCTTAGTGATGCACTTCTTCCCGGTTCAGAAGCAATCTGGTTCCAATGGAACACACTCAACCTGAGAATGGGAATAGGGGCGATAAACAGTTGCTATGAGTAATGTCGCTACAAAACTGAACGAATACTCTGTAAATGTGGAGATGAGGGGCATCCTATGCACTATTGCCTTGTCTGCTCCCTGCTGCCTAACTGATACAGCTTGAAAGATCTTTCAGAGTATAACAATATTGCAAAATACTGCATAAAAAAGTGGAAAACTCTCGTAAGACGATATGTTTCAAATACACGCACACAAGAAGAAGAATCAGAGTAATGTCATATTGATTCCAAAACCTACCGCACAATAATGTATGTAGAACATCAGACTGTTTTTATTCACGAGTCGTTCAAACATTTTATTTAATATTTACGAAAGTCAGACTTTAAATATGCTATTAACGTTTACATTAAATATACTAAACTACTGAACATAACTAGTAGTACTTTAGTATTCTTGATTCTACACGACTGACTTCACCAAGCCCGGACACTGTTCTTACTGCTTCCAGTAAGGGCTACTATTTCCTCCCATCAACCATCATGTAAACCAAATATGGTCACGTACTTGCATGACATTTTTCTTAATATCATCATCCTGAAGAAGTCTTACAAATAAAGGCGAAATGTTGATTGAACACATAAAAAATACATCCTTTTTGGGTTTTCCTCTTTCATTTCCCATTACGTCGAATTACCTTTCATCCTTTCCTTTTCCATATATATATATATATATATATATATATATATATATATATATATATATATATATATCAAAATACGAAACTTCCTTTGAATTAGAACTTAGTTTTAATTCTATCACTTTTATGAAATGTAATTATAGTTTAGCATAAAAATACAATCACTTTATGAATCTTTTCTATTAACAGAAATTATAATATAGATGTTAGGTTATTTAAATATATGTATTAAATATATATATATATGCATAGCCCTGGGCATGGAACCTAACTGGACTCTCTTGGGCAAGATATTCGCTATTTCCCAACTTCACCATCTTTGCCAGACCTGACTCATTATTCGTGTACTTTGATTCATTCTGCATTTATATTTCTTAATTATTCATTCACACTAATTACTGTTTGAACTTTATTGTCAAGTTGTCTGTAAAATATGTATCCGTCACCACGTGTTGCCACAAAAAGAACATGGTATTTGTCAAGTGTTCTCTATTTACATTTTAATGCGGGAGTTGACATACCCAGGTACTGCACCTTCACCGCTTAATGAAGCGTGTACACGCTATTCCTACTTTCAATAAGTCGGAATAGCTATAACACATACATATATCTCTCTAAATCTATACACCGACACTGTTCTTCTTTGATACCCACCAACCAGCAAATTAAAGAGATGAATAAAATGTAAAATATATCCCAAAACAAGTAAAAATAAAATTGTCTTATTTCAGTAAAATATATAAACAATAGATTTAAAACAAAACATAGTACGAGAAAGAAGAGTACATAATAAATGTCCGACAGTATAAGGCATTTATATTTTCTTTCAAAAGTCTCTTTTGATTTTTTCTTTTGTTTTTATTTTTTAACTAGAGCTGCGACGCCATAAATTATAATTTCCCGCCAGTCTTGAACGGCTTTGACATTTTTATCCACACATTTCTGCCCGTGATTAATGGCGGAGTCAATATTATTGGCATTTGCTCCGAAGTTGTGTACACTTTCAACACCCGGCGTTTTTCAATACTGTTTTCATTTTTTTGTTATTCGTTGCTTCTCTTGAATTGTAAATTATCCTTTAGCATTTATATTCTCAACACTTTTCTCTTTAACTTTGAAACCGTAATTTGAGATTTCATTTTTTTGTTCAACGAATTATTTCATAGCATTTATTTGTTGGGTTATTTTTTTTACTAAGTATTGACAACTGGAGACACACGTTACGCATTGTTAAAACGTGTTTAAAATATGTTTCGGAGTTTATGATGATTTGTATTATTCGCATTAATCTGACGACTATTCTAATCTTGATAGATCTATCTTTACAGTTTCCGCTGATGTACATTGTGCCTCGCAAATGTCTGGGAATGCTGGAAATGATGGATATGCACGAGGTCTACTCTTCGATTGTATATTTTTTAACTTAAACTCACCCCAAATCAGGCAACGACGGCACTAAAACGTAGGGGACTACAGTGAATTTTTTATTCACATCACATTTCAATATCTGAATGTTAGCACTGCCGAGAAAACAGAAAGCAGGAATAGAATTCCAGGGGATAGCAGTACGAAGAAAGAAAAAATGAGAGAAGAACTCTCTCTGGCATCTGGAGAGTACAACAGTGAAGGGATCTCGCGTATTGTCGGAATTGCAAGGTGTATTTATGTCGACGGAGCACAAGAGCAGCCCGTTTACCGGAGCGCATTACATTGAAATACTTGTAAAATAAGCACAATGATTTAACATTATGTATGAAGGGACATGGGCTTGAGCTTTGCGGATAGAGAGGCAACTATGAAATTAGATATTCATTTTTGACCTTGTTGAGTATGCACTAGTCTGAAGATGAAACAAATACTCAGTACATGGGCGAATGGTGGCTTTGTAGATATATAGGATACTGTCAGGTGTGAATAGTTTTCTAGCTTAGTAGAGAGAATCTACTTTCTTTGCAACAGCCTTGACAATGCCAAGTTATGTTACTTGTGTATGTTGGACTCTCAGATAAAGTGTTATTTGCCATGGCAATCGGTGGTTGAATATGTGGCTTGTAGTTGTTGAAAGAAAGGTGCTTTGTCTTAGTAGCATTACTAGCTACCATTTATGTATGACCCCATTCTGTTCCTGACAGAAAGGTACGTTCTAAGGATTCAGCAATTGTCTCAGATATGTGCACGCCCGTTTTACACATGTGACGAGAGTAGAGTGTGGGTCGTAAGCAAATATATCAATCTCAAACATAATGTCATCACGGAGGGCATATATGAAAATCAGGAGCACTAAACGCTAAAGGATCTGTAATACATATGCATGTATGTCATCTTGTTTAGATTAACGGCCATGGAGGATAACCTGGCTCTTTTATTTGTATAGGAAGAATCTAATTATATTGTACTATTCGTCGAGTAATACTATATGAATACATTTTTATGAGAAAACCCTAGCTTCATCTGCTTTTTCTAGTGTATGGTATATGTCTTCAGGGATGACCGTTCAAGTATTCTCAGAAGATCGTGCTTGCCTTAATCCATACTGATTGCCAGAAAGAAATGAAGCATTAACGTATTGACGGACTATCGCTAGCTGTATTACGAGTTAAGCGAAGAGCGGCAGTAGACTGATGTGGCAGTAATTCCGAGGGGCAGTTCTATCTCCAGAATTCTTGAAGACTGATACAACAGAGCTGATTGTTCAGCTATCAGGGAAGCAAGATTAGAAAGTATTTTTTTTTAGAGTTTGAAGAGTGTAGGGGCCAGTTCAGTAGAGCATTTCTTTATTACTAATACTGGTAACATATCATGCAAACATGCTTAGGAGGTGTCAAGGTTTTTTATGATGGCCGCCATATTAGATGAGGTAATAGTCATGAAACTGAGTACGGCTTTAGTTCGCAATAGACAATTTAGGAAAGAGTTGTTTGCGCAGTGTAAAGTTGAGTTTAATTCGAAACGCTGGACAAATAGTTCATCCTTATCAGTTGCCGTGCCACCGGCATCATTGTGG
>OY744536.1:93552675-93572675 GCA_963556195.1 Sepiola atlantica | reverse complement strand
CTGCCGCTTGTTATAGACTATAACACTCAATAAACATCCTTGTTATCCTTTAATCTGATTTGACTTTGATTGGTTGGTAATCCGTTACAATTAGTCCTTATTTGGCTTCAGCAATCGCAGAGGCTTATCGAAAGAAAAACCACATCTGATTTAAATGTAAATAAAAGCAATAAAATGCAGCGACACTAAATAACTGAATACATAGAAAGTTCGATTAGAATAAGCAAAAAAAAAAAAACAAGATAAAAAAATAAAAGAGTAAAGACATTTCTTGGAGACGAACTCAGACCCTGAAAATCGGAATAGTAACATTTTGTTTTGTTTCTTAAAGCAAATAACAGTGATTAAAAATTCTACTTCAGAAGTGAAAACGCAATTAAGTGGTTCAAAAAAGAAAATTAAAAGCCAACTTACTCGGATAAGACACCAGGGAAAAACAACGTAGAAGCAGAAAACTAAGAGAAGACATAATACGATGTCAGAGAGGGTGGAAACTGTTTTCATTGGCTGATGTGCGCTTATATCTATTGATAAGAACAGTCGATGATTGTCACTTCCAAATAATTGAATTGTTGCAATGCCGACATGCTTAGCTAAAAGCTGTTAAGGAACAAGGTTGGGATCGCTGTTCATTATGCTGTTTAGTTTCCTGACTAAATACTGTTTCTTAATTCGTTGGCTGTGTGAATAATTGACGTACTCTTCCCTTGGATTCAAACTTCTATTTTATCAAGGGTTGCTTTGACTGTTCCTATTGGCCTTTTATGATTATTATTATAATGGGTTTTCCATGTGCTATTCCTTAGCTCCCTCTGACATTCTTAATTTACTACTAAGTTCTAACGGTAAACGGCCGATGGATTTCTCTGATAAGTGAGTGATAATAGGCCACGGCGAGATTCCAGTTCTGTCCTTGCCAATTCTGTCGACGTGTGGATGCTGTTTTACTTAATCGTTTTCTATACACGCTAACTAGCTTATGCTGGTCCAACTGTCGTTTAAATTGTTATACATTCTTTTAGGTTAGGGTTAGGGTTAACTCCATATTTCTAATAGTGTTCATGGGGGTATATTTTATTTCAACTAACCTGCGCTATGTGTGTTGGCTGGCGCTCTAGAATACTTTTCTTATTGTTATATGAAAATGGTTATGTTTAGATGGGATGTGTCCTTAAAAGGACACCTTCAGAATCAGAGGTGACGACAAAGTGGAAGTCGATGAAATCGCGTGACTTTCGGCTGCGTTGTTTTGTGGCTATTTTTGGCTAACAAATTAAGCAAGCGGAAACAAACGTTGCTTACAATAATATGCGTCCTCGGACGAGTAAAATTAATTTAACTTAACAAAATGATTTTTCAGCAGTTTCATGATTATTATTATTATTATTATTATTATTATTATTATTATTATTATTATTATTATTATTATTATTATTATTATTATTATTATTATTATTATTATTATTGCCAGCTTACATATATATATATGTATATATATATATATATATATATATATATATATATATATATATTGTTTATTGCCTAGTGGGTATGGTATCATAGATAACAAACATACTACACTTTCACAATGGTAGTAGGATTGCTGGTAGTATGACCGTATGACACCATTCACATACTACATTCCCCCTTTAAAAATGATAGATACCGCTTCCCAGGATGGCCTCATAAAAACAGAAGAGATGCTACACAAACCCCCGTAACTGACGTTGAAATACAACACATTATTCTCAAATAGTATAGTAAACTGAATTAAGCATTAAACAAGAGTAAACTTAATAGAGGTAATATTATAGTTTCCGCTTCAGTCAGATGACAAAAGTAATGCGCTACTGAGTTTGCCCCTGTCTTCTCAAAATACTACAACAAATGCCTTGCTGAATCATGCTTCCCTGATATCTATAAAATTTTCTTAACTTAACAAAATCGTTTTGCAGCAGTTTGATGTATCCTTTCGAAGAGTAAAAGCAAGATATGATGATACAAACCTTAATGGTAATAATTACTTTTATTACTTTCGTCAAATTCCATGAAAAGATATTGACTCTTGAAAATGTCTAAAATTGAAGTTTCTTTTGGCGGTCTAAATAAAAAAAAATGAAATCCTTAATTGATGTCTTGCTTAATTGGTGTCTATTGTCTATAAATGGCCCCTGTCCTCTCCAAACTCTACAATAAATGCCTAGCTAAATCGTGCTTCCCCGATAGCTGGACAATTGCCTCTGTGGTACCAGTCTACAAGAATTCTGGAAATAGAACCAGCACTCAGAACTACCGCCAAATCAGTCTATTCCAGATCTTTGCTAAAACATTTGAATCCTTAATCAATCTAGCGATAGTCCGGCATTTAGTTTATACTAAACTTCTTTCTGACCGCCAGTATGGATTTAGACAATCACGATCTACTGCATACATCCTAACGGTCATCTCTAAACGCATGTAACATACAGTCGACAAGGCACGTGAAGCAAGCGCAGTAGCGCAGTAGCGCTAGATATAGCAAAGGCTTTTGCCATTGTATGTCATAAAGAAATTCAACTGAAAATACGCTCATACGGTATTACTGGGAAATTACTTTATATAATTGTATCCTTCCTAACCAAAAGAAAGATCCAGGTTGCCCTCGATGGCCGTTCATCTAAGCAACATGCCGTAAATGCTGATGTCCCCCAGGAACTTATCCTTGGACTGTTATTGTTCCTGATTTGTATAAACGATCCCCCTGATGACATTGAGTCTGAGATCTGTTTATTTGCTGATGACCCCACGCTTTACTCTCTTCATGTGGGCGTAACGGATGCGATCATATCTGATGCAATGGCTGAATCCTTACAAAATGACCCCAGGCTGTAGTGGATTGGCGGCACAAATGCTTGATAACTTTTAATGCCGCTAATACAAATCTCATTTCCTTCAATAACTACAAGAAACCTCTCCAACCATTGATTGCCATGGTAAATAAAACACTACGTAGGAGTTCAACATTAAAACTCCTCGGCGTAATCTTCACAGGTAACATAAAGTTGAACACATACATTGAATACATTGCCAAGGTTGCAGCAGAGAAGGTCGGCTCCCTCTACCGTGTTAGTAAACTCCTCACACCTGACATTATCCCGTATCTCTAAAAAACCACCATCCACCTATGCATGGAGTAGTGTTGCTACATCCCTCACTGTCCACCAAGCTCTAGCTCCTGTCCCATCGCCATAATGTAGCATCCTTGAGCTTGTTTTACAAATAATTCAATGGATTGCGGTTCGATGAACTGGCTAATTTGGCGCCGCCACGACATGAATTCACTAGATTAACTTTACAACCAGCTAAATCCCATCCATTCACTGTGGAGGTCCTTAGATACCGGAGAGCTTTCTACTTCAATAGCTACTTCACTCGTGCTGGTGGTCTCTGGAACTCCCTCCTTGTTCATTGCTTCTTCGACAGTACCGACATACAGGGGTTTAAAACTAATGTAAACAGTCATCTCGCTACACTGCTCTCAACTTGATGGGACACCCAAAACCCACACCCAAATTCTCAGTAACCCTTTACGTCTACAGTGGCGACCTGCCTTGTTTGAAATATGTAAAAAAAAATCATTCTAATGTAAATCTGAAATATTTAAAGTTTCTTTTTACAGGATTTGTCCATATTAAGCACTTATACCACCTTGGAAATATTTCAAAGAAACTGAAATTTGAATATATTTTGATGTATGTTTAATAACTGTAGTCAAAATTTCACAATCATCGGACGTATCGGAATGTTTGCGTCAGGCTTTCAGCTTGTTTACTCGATTCGATAGAAAGTAAATCAAAGTAAATATAGTTTACATTAAGTACATTTACGGCAAGTGGCTGTGCTCTAAATAATTTTATTAAATTTGTCAAGAGGTGAAGCATTCACATATAAATTCATGAACATATACACACATCAAACTATACACATTTCGTCCAATATTACAGATGACTTGTCTCTGCATATCTTTTTCTTTGACCATTCATAGATTCCGAATATGTCTTCGAGACTAAAGCTGTCACTTGCATAATACTTTTCTGTGCTAGTTTTGTACGCTATTATAAATAAAAAGGTACCTTACGTCGATCCAAATAAAAAGTAAAACTTATTTTTAATAGCAGATTTTAAACTTATAATATGATTTTCACCAACACGTGTTCTCCTTCAACTAGAGTTCTGCATTGTATACACCTAGTGTATTTCATTAAATATCCCTTCGAAAAGTGTGCAGAAAAAATATCTACGATTTCTTGACTATCACAACTTTGGTGAAACGTTTCACTCTGTGCATATCAAAGATCAGTACAGTATCCCAGCATCTAAAAGGTAAGCATTCTTGCCCTGCTCTCAACTTGGAAATATGATGTAAGTTTAAGATCGGATTTTGAATCTGACTGATGAGATTTCAGTTCATAAGAGCTGTTGATCGATACCATCGACACGCCAGTGTCACGGGTTTTATATATATATATATATATATATATATATATATATATATAAGTATATACATAGACACAATAAATATATGTATATATATACATATATATATATACATATATATATATATATATATATATATATATATATATATATATACAACCCTTTAACAAACATAGATACACGTACTATATATATATATAACCCTTAAACAAATATAGATACACGTACTATATATATATATATATATATATATTTATCTGTGTGTGTGTGTATAGCTTTATTGCCATAAATATATACTCATAACTTACTATATATATGTCGTAAGGTACACGATAAGTCACGAAAAATAAATGCCGTGGTAGACAAACTGTTTGAAAAAAAAGATAAACGGAAAACAGATAAGAATGCAGGAGTTGAAAACAAAAACAAGAGATTTTACTGGTTTCGTTCGTATTATCAAACGTGAAGATTTGGAAACAATCGGATCATCTTTTCGTTCTCCCCTGTGTGTGCCTTCAAAATAACATTGCTTCAAAATGTGCACTTTTTCTGAAGACGTTCGATAATACGAACTAAACCGGCAAATCTATTGTTTTTGTTTTTCTCCTGCATTCTAACCTGTTTTCCGTTTGTCCTATTATATATATATATATATATATATATATATATATATATATATATATATATATATATATATATATTGAAACTGCATTAGCTAAAGTACTCGGATAACGATACTTCATTTATATCTAAGTATGAACAAATATTACTCTAGGATCTCTGTTCGCGCTTGATATCCATATTGTTTTATTCATTTTATATTATTTCACGTATCAATTGAGAATTATTGAAATTAACAAAAAATAGAAATCATAATATAGTGTTTAAGATTAGACAAGGGTCATAATTCTGAAATCGCAAGTTGATTGCAAATAGTTTGAATTTAACATCAAATAATTAGGTAAATATACTTCCACATAGTCATTGATTTATATACACGTATTTGTATCACTTTAAATATCGAATGATATAAAATATAAACTGTTAGAATAAAAAAAAAGATACTGCGGCTTTAGGAGCTGAGCTGATGTGTAAATACGAATGCATAAAATAACCGATTTTATTTAACATCACATTCTCTTCACAAATGATTGGTAATTTTTGATTAGACGCAGACGTTCACAAAAACTCCGTCATTATATAATTTTAAAATTGCTTCCACGGGTAGCAGTCTGTTTTGAATAGTGCATGTTAAGTAACAAATTGATAAATTTCTCACTAAGTTCATTATACTTGTCTGCATCTATCGAGAACGATGTTGCTTACTGTATATTTTATCCGTTTAATCGAAGTTTCCCTTAGTAACGAGTTGGGTGGCCCTGCAATCGCCGCTTTATAACATCAATTCTAAGACATCCAATTGCAAAGATGTCCCACGCGGATTTGACGCCGCTGCTCGTCGATTCCAGTCTTTCGCACTTAAACATCTCCTGACTACACGAAGAATTAAATTAAGCGAATGTTATTACATGCATGGAAATTGCATCGCTCCGAGGATGACCATCCTCGTTTCACCCTCCCTCTTCCTCCTGTCAATTTCACTTCGCATACACTTTGCCACGATAATATGCTAGCAATTGCTCGAAAAGCGCCAGAAACTGGATTTAGAACACGACTTCTCTAGAATTTGCAGGAAGATAAATCGATAGTTTCATGATCACTGAAATATCACTTTTTCAAGATTAACAGACGCACACACCCACACAACACGCACACACACACGCACACACACACACACATATATATATATATATATATATATATACATAAATATCTATGTATATGTATGTATAAGGTTAATACAATAAAAGAGGCAACTAATGTCTTTAATTAGTGAACATCCGGATAAAAATGAAGCTCAATATACTAGATAGAGCATTAATAGCTCTAGATGAAGGGAAAGAATGAAATAAGGTGCGAATAAAGTTTCATTCGAATTCAAAGTTCCAGCAAATTATTTTAAAGTCTTTAACTCATTAGTTTTCAAAGACAAATCTTCTCCTCAGAGGACCATTACCGCAATGACATTACTGCAGGTAATAAAATTAAACTTTGAAAATATATAAAAAAATATATATGAAGTTTAAAACTTCATGACTTGGATGAAGTGTATAAGTTTTAACAAAAAAGTAAGTATCGGCCCGATATTTTTGTATGTTTTATATACTTTTATGTATGTTATATATATTTTTTATATATTTTCAAATTTTAATTGTTTTACCTGCAGTAATGTCATTGCGGCAATGGTCCTCCTCTTAGGAGAAGATTTTCTTTGAAAACTCATGAGTTAAGGACTTTAAAGTACTTTGCTTGAACTTTCAATTCTTATCTACTTCACTATCTGGTACCTAATGCACTTAAGCTTTTTTTTAATGCAACTTTAATTCCTACATTATTTTATTGCTAGTTACCATATGGCAGAATGGTTCTTGGGTATAGTGTTTGGATAGTATTATCAAAGGGTAGTCTTAAAAGTAATATATTATTATTATTATTATTATTATTATTATTATTATTATTATTATCATTATTATTATTATTATCATTATTTATTTATGTATATATTAGTAAAATATTAAGCTGAATTATTTCTACACTTGATTATTGGGGAAATGGTAGTTTGATCAGTACCATTGGAGAGCCATGCATATTATAACTATCCTGTTTTTAAATCTCCGAAACAGTTACATGGTAAACAGCTGATGATCCCCGTGTGTATATTAGACGCTTAAGTTAAGGTCTCCTGTTTCTGTTTCACTGTTTATATACTTAACCCCCTGTTTATTTTATTAACTTATCATGATTATTTTTACTTATGAATTTTCCAACGAATGTTAAGTCTGCAATATCTTGGATTTAGTTAGTTTCTCTGGGAATTTAAACTGCATTTTCCGTTTTTTTCATTTGTTTAAAATGACTCAAAGCTTATTTGGACTATGTATATATATATATTTAAAAAAAGGAAGGTATTTTGAAATATTTTAGGAAATGGAATGGAATATTTTGATTTAGGTCTTAATTTAATAAATTATCTGCATCTAACACATGGTTTCTTTGAAGGCATGTTGCCTCTATCTCTATATTAAAATTCAAAAGATGCTTAAAAAATGAACTTTCCCAAATATATATATATATATATATATATATATATATATATAAACTTGCATCACCCACTAGATTCCGTTTTAATTAGTAACTGTAAGTGTGCAGTGGTAGTTGAACATAAAAAGAGTAAAAAGAAAACATTAAAAATGCATTTTTATATCCAGAAAACACTAATTTCAGTGACCCTCTCTCTCTTTCTGCCTCTGTCTATCTGTATCTGTATCTGTATCTGTATCTGCATCTGTATCTGTATCTGTATCTGTCTCTGTCTGTATGCATGTATGTATGTCTGTCTCTCTCTCTAACACTCTCACTCTCTCTCTCTCTCTCTCTATCTTTCTTCTAAACAATATCTTCCCCTCTCGATAAACCAACATATTTCTCTTTTTTAAACTCGGTTTCTCTCCCATTAATACATATAGTTGTATTCCAATCGTTTACTTGTTTCTCTTTTTATTATCATAAACTAATCAGCATACAACTGTATGCTATTATATCTACATGAAAAGATTATAGTTTAGAACCGTTATTATTATCATTATTTTGTCATATATATATATATATATATATATATATATATATATATAAACAGTGAAATAATGTTGGACGCACTGCCATTATTATCTATGAGGGTTTCTTTTATATGATTTATATTACAAAAGAGGAAAAGACACAGGAGAAGGGAAACAAAGATGAATCACTCCGTAAACTTTTCTTCTTTCTCTATGAGGATTTTTTTCTCCTTTTTTAAACGAGTATGTAGAGAGAGAAAAAAAAGTAAAGAAAATTAAATAAAACTACCGAGACGTCTTTCAGTCGACACTCTTCAAGGTAATCGTCGACTATGAAGGGGAATAACGATTCAAAACGTGGTCAAAAGACCATAACTAATTATCGAGGGTATTAAGAAGAAAATTATTAAAAAAAAATGGGAAGAGACATTCTTAACGTACACCCATTAGTTCTAACTTATGGGTGTACTCTTTTTGTTTGCACAGAGACGGCTGTCGTAAATTGATAGCAAATCTGTTTCAATATATATATATATATATATATATATATATATATATATAATGTAGTGTATGTAATTGTTTTTTGTTGAGTGTAGCCTTTTTTGTTTTATTGTGATACACTACTATATCAAATTTATAACTTCCTAAGATATAAATATGCAAACGATTGCAGTATGAGTCGCCCTCAACTTTATAAGACGTATTTTTCGTTTATATATATATATATATATATATATATATATATATATATATATATATATATATATATATATACATATATATTTGATAAATTTCATACAGACATATAAGTAATCCATGGTCATGTGTTTCTGCCTCACAGTTTTCATTAGCATCGCTAACTTCGAAAAGGATCGAACCTCTGATACCGATGTTCATTGTTTGCTTTTGTCATAGCCTGGGGATAAAACGCAACACTATAGACATCAATATTGAAGGTTGGATCCTTGTGCAAGTCACATATACTGATGATGGCCGTGAGCCAGAAACACGTGCCCATTGATTAGTTGTATGTACGTATGAAACTAATATATATATATATAGATATATATATATATATATAGATAGATAGATAGATAGATAGATAGAAAGAAAGAGAGAGATATACAGGGTGAGTTAGCAAAACGTACAGTAGAACGTAAAGTGGGTTTTTTTTTCAGCTGGCACGAAGACATTTTTTTTTAAACTGAGAATATATTGATGTCATAATAAAACCTACAATATTATCCTTACTTATTTGGAAACTTTTACTCATCACAGCAAAGTGCATTTCAAAAGAATCGTTAATTTCATTTACTTTCTTTCCAGGAGGTTTGACACAAGTGCCAGTGTCAATTTTGATTGAAGTGTTTATCTGGAACGAACTCGATTCGAACCCGGCACACCCAGGCACTGACTTCGTGTCGTTCACCACTTAGCCACTCGTGTTTAATACGTACAAAATAAGATGACTATGAACAACACTATTACAATAAAGTCTGGAAGTAGAGAAATCAATACAAAAAGCTAGAGTCTTTATTTTTACTCTCAAAGCAAAGATCGTAAAGCATGTATCCATATTCATGAGGAAAATTGCAATTGAACTTGGAGTTGACTATAACAGCTTTAGACATGCTGTAAAATAGGATTTATTGTTAAAATCTTACACAAGAACACCAAGACCACCCGAGAGTTTCCAACCCAATATGTTATCTACAAAGGTGTTCACATTCCAATATGTGATCTACTGAATGGTTTCCACACCAATGTGTAATCTACCTAAGTGTTTGCATTCCAATACGCGATCTACCGAATGGTTTCTTATCTAATATGTGATCTACCGAGTTGTTACTTTAGAATATGTGATCTACCAATACACACTAACCCTAACCCTAACCCTCAATAACTAACCCTAACTCTAACGCTAAAACTGAATAACCTTAATCCTTTGGTTAGAGTTAGGGTTACTAGGTTTGAGTAAGGGTAAGTTTGTTAGGGTTATGGTTAGTTAGTTTAAGTATGCTGTTATAATTAGAGGGTAATAGTTAGATCACACATTGGAATGTTAACGACTCGGCAGATCACATGTTAGATAAGACACCATTCTGTATACCGTATATTTGAAGAGCATAGATGTTCGCTCTGAAGAAGATTTTGTCGTCCAAATTTCGGTAAAAATCTCATTTTGTTTTCATTTATATTTTTATGTTTATTTGACATTTGATGTCAAGGGTGATTCAAGTCAAATGTGTGATTCTATATAGTAAGTGATGGAACCTCTAAGTGAGACGAACTAAATAATTAATTTAAGGTCGCTACGCAGCATAAAACATTACTCGTTACTACACATGTATAATTATGTATTCAATATGTCCACATGCCTAGCCAAATGGCCCTTGTATGAAATATATTTCAGTTAACGATGTAAAATAAAACACACTCATAATACCAGCAACATAACACAAACTTGCAACCCTCTATTATGGGGTTCGCTTCCGTATTAATATCTAATGCTTTCGTACACCTTATATAATGAAATAAACTATTACTATTTCGTTTTTTTATCGTAAAATTGTGTTTATCAATAAATGATACTAAATCAGTCTATTAATCTTTTTGACTTTTTAAGGTTAAACTAATGTTTTAATTTGTGTCGGCTTACACTCTTTTTTTACTTTCTCTACGTTTCCCCGAAACCTTTTTTACTGTTTCTTTGTGAAATCATCGGAAAAAAGCAAAACAGGTCATTTTTAAATTACAGATTGCGTGTCATGGAAGTTTTTATAGCTGGTAAATATTTACATGCTTACACATAAACAGGCTCTTCACACACACACACATAGAAGCAAACGCGCATACCCACTTGTCGTTTAGATTATGTGTTATAAAGTTGTATAGTGTTTCCAATTCTTAATAATGAAACCATACATCTTTAAATAATGTATTAAATAAAAAGGTTAAGTATTTGGCGCTCTTGTAAAAACGGTAACCGATCTGAGGGAGATAACTCTATTTTTCTTAGTCGTCGCTATTCCGAATGCGCTTATACCTTGGCAAGGAAGATAAATTTGTTTATCACAGAATGAAATAAAATAACTTTTCTTTTTATGTTTATATAAAATGTATACAATTTGTGGCATGTAAATTAAAGTGCTTAAACGTTATTTTGAACGTGTTAGGGTTAAGGTTAGTGTTAGTGTTTAGGGTTAGGGTTTAGGTTTAGGGTTAGGGTTAGGATTAGGGTTAGGGTTAGGGTTAGGGTTAGGGTTAGGGTTAGGTTTAGGGTTTAGGGTTAGGGTTAGGGTTAGGGTTAGGGTTTAGGGTTAGGGTTAGGGTTAGGGTTTAGGTTTAGGTTTAGGGTTAGGGTTAGGGTTAGGGTTAGGGTTAGGGTTAGGTTTAGGGTTAGGTTTAGGTTTAGGGTTAAGGTTTTTAACGCATTTCAAAACCGTAACATGTTTTTTATTAATAAACACATGTATGTCCCTTGCCAAAGTATAAGCGAATTCGGAATAGCGGCGGCTAAGAAAAATAGAGCTATCTCCCTCAGTCGGTTACTGCTTATCCAAGAGCGCCTAGTATCTTATATGTATTTTACTCCCAGATGTTGCTTAATACTTGCTGTCGCTTTATCCACACCTTTAGAAGTGAATATTCTAGAATATAATAAGAGATCCTGAATATATTTTTTAAGTCGTCGACTTCATAATGACGGATTTTACAGCCAAAAGGATATTGTCTAATATAAATACGGAGTTGTCGGTCCGTCTGTCTGTCCGTCAGTTACACTTTAAAAAAGATAAATACATTGCACACTTTGCATAATTTTGAACTATCATATATGGTAACAACTTTTAGATAAAGGAAATGATTGCTTCAATAATAAATTCCTGATAAATAAAGCTATGACCGGAAATCAAAAAAAAGGAATCCTACACATCACCGACCATACGTTAATTAAATTTACCTATTTGCATCATCTCATAAATAGATCTTAAAACATTCCCTGAAAAAATAACTAAAGATTGGGCGTACTGTCGTAGATTCATGATTTACGCCATGTTTTAAATCATGAACTCAAACATTAGAGATAATAAAAAACTAAATAATGAGTAAACTAAAACTTCAATTATTTTAATAGGTTACACCAATTGGTACTTATATCAATCTTGACCCAGTTTCCGCGAGTTTCTTGTCGGAAGCGTTCGGCTATCCTACGCAAACGCCCGAGAGATGACGAGCCGATTTGTACCAGACGTCAATTTTGATACGGTGATGCGTCCTATGATTTTAAGTTATATTTGCAAGAAATGTTCTAAAAGAAACAACAAAAAAATCAAGACAAGCAAAACATAGCGAAGTTACTGTTATCAAATAAATATTTTTGTTATTTTAATACGTTGCTGCGTCCTATAATATTTTGTTAGATTACAAGAATTTTTTTAAACAACAAAACAAATAAAACAAGCAAAACAGAGCGAAATTACTGTTATCAAATAAATATTTTTGACCCTAAACCCTAACCCTAAACCCTAAACCCTGAACCCTAACTCTAATCTTAACCATAATCCCTAACCCTAACCCTAACAACAACAAAAACAAAACAAGCAAAACATTATTATCATAGGACGCAGCACCTAATAAAAATGTCGTCTGGTACAAATCGGCTCGTCAACTCTCGGGTGTTTGCGTAGGACAGCCGAACGCTTCCGAGTCGAACCTCACGAAAACTGGTTCAGAATTGAAATCAGCACAATTTGTATTTATATAAGTGACAAATATCTCATATAAATAGAAGATTGGTAAGCAACTGTGAAATTTGAACAGAGTAAAGCTAGAATATTTTTTTTTTAGATGAGGATTGATAATTTTCATAATTTTGTTATTACGATTAAATTTCTCATCTTGAGTGTTATCATCACTACGTTTCGGCCGCTGTAACCTCCGGCCTTCCACAGCTAGAATATTGTTTCGTAATTTATAGCATTTTAGGTTGATGTGTTGTGATAGAAAGAAAAAAGACAAATCCCCAAGCGTTAGGGTTAGGATTGTGTGATTCATAATTTATTCCCTGTTTTTTTTTTATTCGGGATATGTGTTGGTCAAGTGGTCTTTATTGATTCACTTCATTAATTCTTTATTCATATATCTCGTTATGATAAGTCAAAAACTTATTTAAAATAGTGCGGGGTTTTGGAACTCCTTTTAGCTTTCTTTTGTCCTCATAATTATAGTCTTGTTTCGTTTTTCAAGCTTGAAGTTTAAAAGGGACCTCCTGCCTGTGCGTTAATTATCTCTCATTCTTCTTAGCTTCTTACATCTAGTGGCTTCCGGCCTTGTCTGGAGCGACTTCCTTAATCGCATAAACCAACTTTAAAACAAACTGTTTTATTAGCAACATGCATTAGATTAATACCATAGAATTTATCGTCCATAGTTTATACTAACATTATGAATACAAGAGTTAATGGATCAGAAAAATCACGAACGCCAATCTAATATTCTGTTTCAATGTCTTCTATTGCGTATTATTTTCCGTCGTATGTAAATATTGCTTTCCCTTGTCACTTAATTTCAATTCCATCATCTTGAACGCCAGCCCGTTCATACTTTCGCATATAATTGTCACAACGTGATTGTTTGCTCCGAGTAAACGAAATATTAGAGTTCCCGTTTAACTTGACTCACCGATACGTGTTTCTGTTACGTAAATAGTTTGCGAACATCCTGTTTCGGAGACGCGAGACGGTGAGTAACAATCACAAAATTATTGGCCCTACAGGATATCAACTTTCTTTGTAAATCTAACTTCCTTTTCGCATCGCTTAATAGACTAACTCGGCAATCCTCCCGTGGTGAAGCACGGGTTCGACTGAGATCTGTAATCTCGTGATATGACCTATCGTTCGTTTCTAATTGAATAACTACCACTATTATACACACATATATCGACTTAGAGCACACAAATAAGGCATATAACCAATTTTTAGATAACACATTGCAAATATAAACACAATATTGAAGATATATCGATGTGTATAACGTATGAATTTTAACGTTATTTATTTTGGAAGTTTTGAGAATCATGTAAAAATAAGACATTTGTTATTAGTCGGCTTTTTTGAAAATATTAGTCCGTTTTTATGAATGGATTTGAACTAAATTATGTGTAGATGAAATGGAAAAAAAATTTAAAAAGAGAATTTACGAATCCACACACGAAGAAAATACATAGACGAGGAATCTCATAAATCTGTATTTTATTTAAAACATCTTGAAGTAAACACAACAGTTTACGTAAAAGCTTAATAGCGTGTAATAAAACAAAACTTCCTAATCAAGGGAGCCGCGAGAGCGCTCTATCTCTTATTAGACTTCAAAAAACGGCCTATGCAAGAAATCACATTTCTTTGATCAATCTAACTCAAAAAGCAATAAACCAAATTAGTTAAAACTTTGCACACATTTTTATTTTTGATAGGTTCTATAAGGGTGTAGAATGTCAGCATCATTAGTCAAGGCAACCCAGAGATCCAGAAAGGTCAGGCATACTTTTGTGTTATCCGTGTGTACGTTCATACGTACGTATGTGCCACCCTGTATCTCATCAACTATTTGATGGAATCAGCTGATTCTTGGCAGAGATAGAGGTTCTATGGTCTAGTTGATGGCATTTTAATTTCAGTTTACCATCCACCTTAGTTCTCAAGAAAATTCAAAACAAACATAAAAATGACCATTGTATTGAGGCATAGCCTTTACAAAAGTAGTGACATTCCATGATAAATGCCAGTATACTGAAATCATATGCCCTTAATAGGGTTAAGATGAACATTCATATATACACTAAATGTATAAAAGCAATGAAATGCCTAAATTGTTACACTTTTATTGACATTAAGGGTATGCGAGCACAACAGGGCTATGTATTTTACTGGTAGGAATTTTTCTTCAGCGAACCTCACACACTTCATCCACTCATGACTAGATATTTATACTGTAGTTATGTTATAATGAAATGGTTTTGTTGATATATAGTCATACCCTTAATTAATTACAATAAAAGTGTAAAAATTTGGGAATGTCCTTGCTTTTGTACATTTAGTGTATATGAATTTTCATCTTAACCCTATTAAGGGAATATGGTTTTAGTATACTGGCATTTATCATAGAATATATAATATAATAATAATTAAAAACAATGTAATTTATTTTATTAAAAATTAGTATAATAAAACAATACAAAAAAACTGATATTTGATAATAAATTTAAAATACTACAATCGTGCATCGAAAAGATCAGGCAATAATTAGGATATTAAATTTAGAAGTTAACAAGCGGTTAACCCCTATTATAATAAGCAATCATGTCATATCATATAATATTGCATTTCGAAAAAAATACAAATGTGATTAATAGTTACAACCCAGCTATTAAAAATGATGAGTTATTGGAAAATTGTTTAGGAGAGTAGAAAGTGGGCATTGGGTTTGCTTTTGTTAGTCTCGTAACTCTCGCTTCCCTTATTTTGTCTTTTAGTCCTCACATTTCATGAGCGATCTTTCTGAAAAAAAAAATGCAGAATTGTTGTTTTCTGAGTCGAAATCTATCCATCTAACACTTGTCGTTGGCAAGTTTTCGACCTAGAAGTTTTATTTATTTTTAGCTCCTTACATCAAGTGGCTTCATGCGTTGTCTAGAGCGATTTTCATGAATAAAAATTATATAACAAATGATAATAATAACGTACATAATTTAATAACTGTTTATGGAAAAATAAAAATGAGAAAGTATACAACAATAATTACAATAATAGTTATTATTATAATGATTACTATAATAATAATTATAGCAATAATAATAATTAAAACAATAATAATAATAATAATAATAATAATAATAATAATAATAATAATAATAATAATAAATACCAAACCTTCGATACCACAGTGCAGGAGAAACAACACGAAAAAACACATAAATATCGATACCTTAAATGAGAATTAGACTATGGAAATGTAAAGAAGTAAAAGTCGTTCCCGTTGTGATTGGAACGCTTGGAACCATAACCAAAATCCACTATAAATGGCTTAAACAGATTGACGAGACAAGTTATTTCCCAATTCCGCAAAAAGCTTGCCTGTTAAGAACAGCGACATTGTTGAGGTACAGCTTGAATGTCTAAAGTCAAGGGAATTGACATGATATTAAAACAAGAAAACTCCAGCTAAAAACATCCAAAAGTTGAGACTACGATGACCTACAAATAATAATAATAATAATAATAATAATAATAATAATAATAATAATAATAATAATAATAATAATAATAATAATAATAATAATAATAATAATAATAATAAATAATGAAAATAAAATAGGAGAAAACAATGTGATTTATCCCTCATAGTGTACATATTACAGCAGATGTTTCATAAGATAAAAGATAATCACATTAAATTACATACAAAATGGTACAAATGCTGACTGAAAAAAAACATACATTTAAAAAAAAATACTTTCGTCAACATAAGCAATAAAAATACAATGATTTGATCGAAAAAATTAAAAATTAATTAATTAAACAATTTTATAAATGACTTAAACTTAGATAATCAAAAAATATTTTCGTCAACATAAGCAATAAAAATACAATGATTTGATCGCAAAAATTAAAAATTAATTAATTAAACAATTTTATAAATGACTTAAACTTAGATAATCAAAAAATACTTTCGTCAACATAAGCAATAAAAATACAATGATTGGATGGAAAAAATAAAAATTAATTAATTAAACAATTTTATAAATGACTTAAACTTAGATAATCAAAAAATATTTTCGTCAACATAAGCAATAAAAATACAATGATTTGATCGAAAAACTTAAAAATTAATTGATTAAACAATTTTATAAATGACTTTAACTTAGATAATCAAACAATATAACTGCAGGCGAAATGTAACCGTTTTTTTTATTTGCGATTTTTTTCTGAAATAAAACTGAAACAATACAACGAAGCAACGTACCGAAATAATTGTCTGTGAAGATTCTCTCGGGTATTTACGTAACATGCCAGGACGCAGCCGACGTGAAGTTCATCGGATACAGGTTCATATCCGATAGCAGTACCAATTATTCATAAATGTAGTCTTCGTATCGCCTGTTCTGAGAATTGGACCTTCGAACTCGGGAAGACTGTCGCTTTGAACTGATTATAACTTAGTACTCATATTAGTTGGGTTGAATGGTTCAGTTAATATATTTCTAACAGATTCCCGAGTTTTACATACATTTTCAAGAGTTCGACAATATGCACATAAAGAAGGTCAGAGTTGTATCAGTTGAAACGTTGGGAGAATAACATCCTTGATTAAAACAGTGGTCGAAATATATATATATATATATATATATATATATATATATATATATATATATATATATATATATATATATATGATTATTTTTATTTACACATACGTGTACAAAATCTGCGACCATGGCATGACGATGTTATCGATCAACAGCTATTATAAACTTAGATCTCATCAGGTAGAGTTAGAATCCGATCTTTCCAAATATAATCTAAGGTTAAGATAGCATTCTAACTCTGCCTGATGAAATATCAGTTTATAATAGCTGTTGATCGATAACATCGACATGCCACTGTCACAAATTTTGTATATGTCTGTGTAAATAAAAAATAATCATATATAAAAGCTCTATTTGATATTAAGCACTTTTTATCAACCCGGTCGAAATTCTTTGGGTTACTACCCTGTTGAATTTTACCTAACTTATTATTATTATTATTATTATTATTATTATTATATATATATATATATATATATATATATATATATATATATATATATATATTTCAAAATAGCGTATAAGTTGGTTCCCCAACGTGCAAATTTGCTCTTTTCTTTGTTTTTTTTTGTTTGGTTTTACCCCAAAATAAACCACTGTATAGTGTAGATTCTTTCAAGACACTTGAATCCAATAACTTTTTACTCTTTGTGATTTTTTTCTGATGAGTTTGTAATGTTGCAGAGACGATATTAACATGATGTTGTTTGGCACAAGACACATGAACCGACCGTAAAAATATATCTCACATGGATGTTATGACTTTTGGAAATGTGAAAAAAGAAAAAGAAAAAGAAAAGTAATAAAATAAAAACATGGTTATTGAAATATGATATGAACCTGGGGAATTCCTCTAGCGATTTCGATCTCTCGAGCCGTTATTTATAGTGTTATTATATATCTATAAATTTGCATACACACACACACACACACACACACACACATATATATATATATATATATATATACATATATAAATATATATATATATATACATACATATATATAGAATCAAATATAAACTAAAAGTAAGCTTTTAGTTAATAGAACCTATAGTGAAATGGTTTAAGCTCAATATACGAGATAGAGCAATTATGAAGATAGATGAACGAAGAGTGATAAACATGTACGAATGTCCAGATTTATTTCAAACTTCGATTGTTCAATGCAAGGTATATTCTGTAATAAAATTATGTGTATTATTCTTTCCTTAAACCAGGGCTTTTTAAAGATCGAGACCTTTTCACCAGAGGAATTATACAGATAGATCAGTTGGCAGTTTAAAATGACCCGATTTCTTCATTTTAATTCCATTTAAGTGCGCCCCATCTACGATTTGAACTCAACATCTCACTATTGGATTTACTTCATTTTTGACAATTACAATCTGGACAAACCCCATATCTTTTTACATGAACTTTTTTTCACCCTCCATTTTCTTAATAATATTTTTTCAAATGTTGAATTTAGGCTTTCCTACCGCCAACTTATCTATCTGTATAATTCATCTGATGATAAGATCTTGATATTTTAAAAGCTTTGGCTTAAGGAAAGAATAATAAACATAATTTTATTCTAGAATATACCTTGCATTGAAAAATCGAAGTTTGAAATAAATTTGGACATTCGTACATGTTTATCACTCTTCGTTCATATATATATATATATATATATATATATATATATATATATATATATATATATATATATGTATGATAATTTTATTTACACGGACATGTACAAAATCTGCGACACTGACATGTCGATGTTATCGATCAAAAGTTACTATAAACTGAGATCTCATCAGGCAGAGTTAGAATCCGATCTTAACCTCAGATCATATTTGTAGAGATCGGATTCTTACTCTGCCTGATGAGATCTCAGTTTATAGTAACTGTTGATCGATAACATCGACATGCCAGTGTCGCAGATTTTGTACATGTCTGTGTAAATAAAATTATCATATATAAAGCTCTATTTTGATATTGAGCACTTTTTATAAACCCGGTTAAAATTCACTGGATTACCACCCTATGGATATGTTTTACCTGGATTATTACCATTATTATATATATATATATATATATATATATATATATATATATCTGAAGACAAAAGGACACAATAAGATACGCGAGAGGTACAATGTGGCGAAGAAACACACAATTTCTACTTTCTGCTCTCCTTTCTACCGATTACATCTAGTGCATATGATAAAAATATCTGCATAGATTATACTCTGAAACGTTTTGCATATGACAGGAGCGCACATTTCTCGTAACATAAATAGAAACACTCATATCTTAACGGAGAAGCATTCAACAAGCAACAGTTAAATTGTTGTCAAATAAAATGATGAATTTATTTTCCAGGAAAGAATGAAAAAACAAACAACAAATGAACGAATATTAATAGAATCAAAATAGCAAACATAACCGTGCAATAATCAAAATCGTAGAAGAGTTCAATACAGCAACAAA
>OY744536.1:93530175-93547675 GCA_963556195.1 Sepiola atlantica | reverse complement strand
AAAACCTCCCACGCAATAATTTGAAACACGACTTGTTGGGGTCCTTCCCTCCCCTCTCATGTCCCATGTCACCGTTATAGACAAAGCCCCAAACTGTGTCCCCCTCCTCCCCCTCCAATGTATTTTCAATTTTCAATCTCCCGTTGAGGTTAAGTTAAAACGTATGCCATTCGGATTCCATCGTTAGCCTGACGATTTGGCCGCTATTTGCGCCAATGAAACAGAACTTGTTTTGTCGCAACTAATGGAATAAAATAAAAAAAATATATATATTTTGCTCTGAATTTTCATTGAGCACTCTTATAAACCCGGTTTCAACTTCCTTCGGATTCATTCCCCCTGGATATTTGTAACAAGTTAATTATATATATATATATATATATATATATATATATATATATATATATATATATATATATATATTGGGTAAGGTACACGATAATTCATGAAAATGAAATGCCGTGGTGGACAATATATGTGAAAAATGACAAACGGAAATCAAATTAAAGGGCAGGAGAAAAAACAATAACAAGAGATTTGACCTGTTTCGTTCGTGTTGGCGAACGTTTTCAGAAAAAGTGAAGAGTTGGAAATAATTTTATTTTGACAGGAACACACATGAGATGAGGAAAGGATGATCCGATTGGACCATATAAGAAGATGTTAATTGACGTTGAAATATCACAAATGGGTGACACATTCTTCGGTGTTTCTTATTCTACTTTTTATATTTCTATCCATTTTCTTTTTTCCTTTTCACTTTCACACCTACTGAGCTAGTATGTGGGAGGCGGTGGGGGATGAGGGTAAAAGGCGATAAGCGGGAAGAAGAAATATATATATATATATATATATATATATATATATATATATATATATATATATATATATATATATACACAAAAACAAGAAAACAGAAGTGATTCACCAACCTCGCTTCATGCCTAAACAAGTTCAGGGTGTGAAGCAACGGCTACCAGTAAAGCAACGACCACCAGTACACTGTTTTCCAGATACTCCAATCCAAGTGGACGGTAAAGATCTGAAATATGTGAAAAACTTCACTTATCTTGGGAGTAAGATAAATTGGAGTGCCTCCCTTGATGACGAAATCTTTAACCGAATTGCGAAAGCAACCACTGCCTTTGGAAAACTGCGTCATCGGTTATGGAAGGACAAGGGGATAAGTTTGAGAACAAAAGTACTTGTGTATAGAGCAGTTGTGCTAACATCACTGCTTTATGGATCGGAATCATGGACAGTCTATCGCAGCCACATTCAGAAGCTTGATGTCTTTCACAAAAATTGCCTTAGAACGATTTGTGGTGTCACCCTAAGAAATCGGATGTCTAATGCGGACCTATTTACATGCTGCGGTATTGGCGGAATTGAAAACTTTTTGATGCAATCACAACTGCGTTGGGCAGGACATGTCTTACGTATTGAAGATGATAGAATACTAAAGCAACTGATGTACGGCGAGCTCAACAGTGGAAGGCGAAATGTGGGTCGACCGCTGTTCTGCTTTAAGGACAAGTTGAAGATGAATTTGACATCTATCAATATTGCTTATCGTGATTTTGAACAGCTTGCTTCTCGCCGGAAGGAATGGTGATCTGACTGCGAGAGGGGCATCAGGCGGTTCTCTGTAACTGCCATTGATCAACAGCGCGAAAGACGCGAAAAAACAAAAACATCTACAAGTATCCCAGCCGATTTTTCTCAAGATCTTCCTTCTTGCATCCATTGTGGGCTGGTTTACAAATCTCTCGCAGGACTCACATGCCATTTACGATTGAGTAAATGTAAGCATGCTACATACATCGTAGACTAAACAAATTTTGAGTTGTCAAGACCTCATACGTCGAAATCGACGGGAGAGTCCATGATATATATACCGTTTATAATTTCCATTTATTTTTTCTTGTTAACCTATACGTAGCTGTCATGAGAATAGTTTATTTCTGAGAACTACTTGTATGTGGTATCTGATATCTCGGGGCTGATTCCAAAGTTACGAAATATAGTTGTTTTCAAGTCCAATGTAAACACATTCTTTAGTAGCCATCAACTTGCATTACCAAATTCTGACTAATTTCAACCATCGGTGTTGTATATACGCCCACATGACACTAATTAATAATTATACTTGAATGGCTTTTCGACCATGTATAAGTAGTTACTTTTTAGGACACTAATATCTATCACTGTGTCTGTTAGCATTAAAGGTATATCATCATATCCCATTGAATTTTATATATTCCCCCTTAAAATCCTGGCACCGGGTATGGTTTAATGGTTGTCTGCTTTATGTATTATTGAAACCTCCCGAAAATTGATATTAATATTCATCGTCGCCATTACTTTATTCCCAGTGATTTATAAAGAGGCAACATTCAAGTATGTAAAGGGACTTAAGAATCGAACGGATACCAATCTCGTATTCCCTATTTCATTTCATACGGAAAGATTACTGGTAATTTTGTGCAGCTATTTGACTCAACGTTAAACTGATGGCATTTATATAAATATCAGCATTTGATAGTTCATCATATGTCATTATGTGCCGTAACAAATATTAACGATAGGAATACATAAGTTATAAATAAAATAACGTGACGTTTATGTAAAATATTGCTTATTTGATTCCTGAAAATTCGATATTGAACGGTTCTCATTCATAACTTCTTTAATAAAGAGCAATATATATATATATATATATATATATATATATAGAGAGAGAGAGAGAGAGAGAGAGAGAGAGGAAAAAAGAGTGATAAATATGCGACGATTGTCTAAATTCATTTCAAATTTCAATTGTTCAATGGAAGGTGTATTCAGTAATAAACTAGTGTTTATAATTATTTTCTTTAAGCCAAGGCTTTTCAAAGACCGAGATCTAATTATCAGAGGAGAAGTACAGATAGATAAGTTGGCTTTCGAAAAAAACAAAGTTCAAATATTTGAAAAATATATGAAAAATATTATTAAAAAAACGCAGCTTTAGGAAAGAATAATAAACACTAGTTTATTACTGAATACACCTTGCATTGAACAATTGAAATTTGAAATAAATTTGGACTCTTTTTTCTTCTATCTCTACAATTGCTCTATCTCGTATATGGAGCTAAACCTCTTCACAATAGGTTCCATCTACTAAAAGTTTTACTTTTGGTTTATATTTGATCCTATATATATATATATATATATATATATATATATATATATATATATATATAACGATAAATTAAATAAAATGATAAACATGTACGAATGACACATCTATTTCAACTGCGATAGTTCAATGCATGGTGTACTCGGTAAAACATGTTTGTTGTTCATTCCTTAAGCCGAGGCTTTTCAAAGATTAACATCTTATCATCAGAGGAATTACATAGATTGATAAGTTGGCAGTGGAAAAGAAAACATTTTAATTTAAAAAATAACATAATATAATGAAGTGTATAAGTATGCGTGTGAAAAAATATGGAGTTTGTCCAGTTGGGGAAGGTCTGTTGATAAGGTGCCCGGTGAAATGAGGATTTAAAGATGGAAAAAGGGGGTTTCGTGAAGGCAGCGTTGAAAATGTAAAAAATAAAGTACATTCAATAGAAAGATGTTTAGTTCAATCGTAGATGTAACGCGACTTTTAGTTTAATATTTTGTATATATATATATATATATATATATATATATATATATATAAATATATCATTTTTGCTTTGTATTGTAAGATTAGCACTGAGTATAGCCACATCAAGAAATACATTCACAGGAGCATATTACAAGTATATTGGTGTTAGCCGAAACAATTGTATACTGATTAAAATATGTTTTATTAAATGATGTTAATCTGAAAGAGTATAAAATACATAAACAATATGGAATATAGCTCTGGCCTTACACTATTGAGCTATTATAATTACTTTATGTTGTAAAATTCATATTTGAATACAACAAATGATAAATATAAATAATAAAATATAAATATAAATATTTTATGCACACAGAAACACCTTAAGATACAAAAACAACGCAAATGCGGTACTTTCGACCCACATATTGCAACGTAAAGATGAAAAGACACCCTTCACAATCAAATGGAAATTAATAGAGATAAGACCATCCTTCTCTTCTGCCAGAAATAGATGTCCTCTGTGTGATGGAGAAAAAATCCTATATATTAAGAGGCATAATTGACCCAAATACAGTCTGTTTTAATATGAGAGATGAACTATTTAAAGAAATGCATCCACAGGAGACAATCACTACTTATGAATTGAACTAACCGAAACACATAAAGGCCTAGCAACATAACCTCATAATTATGCCACTAAATACCGACTTCTACTTCGGAAAATCCTCCAAACTATCACCCCTCATGAATATAAAAAAATAGGAATACATACCTTAATCGGCCAATACCCACACCACTACCCAAGACTAATAATTGATAACTTTCCCAATGATAATGTTCAAGTCATTAAGAGGGTAACACTCCCATTTCACATCATTATTACTCCCATAAGTCTCAACCATTTCTTAATGATAATGCTAACCTCTCATCTGTCCCAAACAAATTCAATCTGTCCGACCCAATCCTTACTCTTACCTCTGAACCAGTCTTAATCAGTATACCAATAGTATTACTCCCATAAACCTTTACTATATTCTAGTTAATACTGTTAAATCCCGATCACATAATTCAAAAACCCTGCAGAGTTACTGTCTGTAGACCAATCGACGAACTGCACGGGTTATATCTTTATTTTAATTTTTGTTGATTGATTTCAATCCTTTAATCCAGAATTTAAACCTGAATTTAATGTGTGTTTTTAAATCTTTTCATCTCTTCATAGGTATACTCCTTAAAACCATTTCTCTCCTTATTTTCTTTATAAGACACATCATTAACCCTCAAAACAGTAACGGCTAAATATACGCTACTGAGAAAAATTAACTCGCGGGGTTGATATAGAAGTATATTTTGTTATTATTATCATCATTATTATTATTTTTTTTCCATTTTTAAATCTTTTCCATTTTTAAATCTCGACTGTTACATTAACACCTATTTTGCAACCTTACTGCACCTCCCTTACACTAAATTTAAACAAATATACATAACACTTTAAGCAAATAACGCGTTTAAACGAGAGTGACACGTGACTTCACATTTTCGAAACACATGACCACAAAGCTGAAGAGAGCCGGAAGGCTAAGTCCTTGTGAGTTTTAAACCGACGGCACTAATGTTGTAATAATTTTACTGTACCGAATATATATATATGTAACCAAGTCCGGGTGTGAGGTTGGTGCCCCCTTGAAGAAGAATAACCAAAAAGGTTAAGTGCGGACCTACCCCCCCCTAGAATGTTCTAGAGAAAATCTTAAAATATATTTTGGAGACGTTTTTGTGAAACAAACCAGTTCAAAGGTTCACACAAGCGGTTGATGCCCCACCCTTCCCCGTTGAGAGGAGAGACAAAACAAAGTGTTGTTTTTTGTAAATATAATTAAATTGTTTATTTAAGAAACCTGAGAACTCTGTGAGTTAAATTTAAAAAGATTATTTACTAAACTGTTTATTTTTTTCGTTCGGATCTTTTGAGGCCAGCGATTGTGTTATTTTTAGCAATGGCAAATCAGTTACCAACTGACAATTGAATATATCTCGGTCAGTGAAACCATATCTGCGTCGGATTCCGATGGCAAACTGAAAACTGTTATATATAGCCATTTGGGGCGAAAGCACGTTAGTTTACACTCAGCCCGTTGAAGCAGAGAGAACGACAGAGACTGCCGACAGAGGGCAAAGCGACACTCTCAGATCCCCAGAGGCCAACACTCCATAAGTTTTGAAAGCTGACGCCTTCAACAGTGCTTGTAGAATGCTAAACACATCGCTTCCTTCAAAAGTCTGAAAGACTGATAAAAACTTAATTGTATTCTTTTGAATATATTATGGTGTATAATTGGTTGTCCTGTTTTTCTTTCAAATACACCACAAATCCACGGCTCTCTTTCGACGACGTTCGTCGTTAAGAGGGTACACAACAAACTGGTCCAGGACGTATAACTAGACGATCCACCGATAATTCAGTCACTACCCCATACCCGTAACTCAGACGGCCAAGAATTATCACCGGCAGGAGAAAGGTTCGGAGGTCGACGATCGTACGCAACAGACGGGTGAAGGTGAGAGTAAGGGGGTGACATTTGGTAACCGTTTACCAGGACTATCGAAATCAGGAAGAAGGTGTGTTAGCTAACCAAAAAAAAACAGGAGGTTTACTGTTTATAACAGGTGGGACCTCCCAACAAGCGAGTCAACAAAAAGCAGCGCAGAACCAGGAACATCTCAGCAATCAGGTAGGAAAACCACTATTTTCGTTCTTTTCACTTCTTTTTGCTTTGTCATTGTTCGTTTTGGACTTCTTGTGGGCTTTTCAAAGAGCGCTTAATTGTATTTTAATATGGAATCTGCTAGGAGTTGGGTCGTGGGATTGAAGAGGGGGGTCGGTTTACCCCCAAACTTAATGTAACGGGATCCAGAATTCCACTGTTCACAGGTTTGGCTGTGGAGTTGGGACCCTGGCTCAAAGCAATAGAAAAGAAAGGGCGCATCTATAACCTGCCGGAGGCCAATATAATCTTACTGGCCTATGACTATACCGAGGGTGTTGCCTCAGAATGGATTGGGGAGTATTTGGATAAGTACAGATCCCAAACCAACTGGGAGAGGTTTGAACACGACATCCAGCAGCACTTCGGCAGTCACTCGAGCCGAACAGAGGCAGCTCGAGCGCTGATAGGGGTGAAGCAGAGGGATGGAGAATCCATTGCTCACCTAGAGGGACGCATGAGCGTTCTTGCTAAGGTAGCCTACCCGGATCAAGATCGGAGAAATGATCCGGCTACCCAGGCCCAGCTGGCAGAGTTCTTCACGGATGCGTTGAGTAATTCTCTGTTGCGTGAGGACGTGGCAAGGGCAGAACCTAACACGTTGGAGGAGGCTTTTGCACAGGCTCGACGAGCTGAAGCTCTCCTCCAGAGATTAGGAAAATTAGAGGAGAACAAGACCGACTGGTTGAAGGTCTGCTACGGATGCGGTCGACGAGGACACATTCGAGCAAGATGCCCTGAGCTTCAGAGTTGGGAAGAAGAAGCCACGAATCCAGAACACCGGGACCTAAGGGCAGGGGGAAGATACATACCCCATCCTAACTTTAAGAGGGGTCTATTATGCTTTGTTTGCCAGAAAGAAGGGCACAGGGCACATGAATGTAGGATTAAGGACAGAAACAATCCACCCAGAACCAAATTAAAACCCAGGAAGACCCCAACAAAGAAATCTTTAAACTAGTTAGGGTCGCCCCAGTAGCGAAAGGGCGGGTGACCCCTAGGAGAGATAGGAATGTCCGGAAAAGCATAGATGGGGCTTTAAAATTAAAATGCTATAATTGCGGAAAAGAGGGGCACTATAGTTATCAGTGCAGAGACGGGGTGCACTGCCTCAACTGTGGCCGCCCGGGACATTCAAAGAGGGTCTGTATGTCGAGACCTAAGTGTTTTAAGTGCGGCAGTGAGGAACACTTAATTCGGAGTTGCAAGGCAAAGGGGTTCGTACGGTGTGACGAGTGTAAGGAAAGAGGGCACACCACAACTAGCTGTCCACTTAGGAAGAAGGAGACGCGCCAAAGGTTCAGGAAGAACGGGCATTTATGGGAAAGTCGTAGAAAGAGGAAAGGGGTTAAGTTATGTCAAATATGGTCCGAAGATGACGAACTAACCTGCAATATAGAGGTAGAGGGTGAAACGCTCAGAGCATTGATAGACACCGGATCGGAAATTTCAGTCATTAGTTCGTTAGAGTTGCAAAGACTAAGACTCCCCGCCGACCGATTTATGCCAACTAAGACGAACGCGTTTCAAGCAGATGGGGGTAGATTCAGGTTAGATTGGATGCTGGAAGTGAAGATAAAAGTGGGAGAGACCGAGACATCCCACACACTTTATGTAGCGCCAAAAATGGCCCACGACGTGATACTGGGAGGAGACTGGCTTAGACAGAGGAAAGCCGTATTAAAATTCGACCCTCCAAAGTTAGTCCTTGGGGAAGAAGAAATTATTTTAGGTAGCACGATGCTCACTCGAGTGGACTTCGTGTCTCGTGAGGATTTAAAAATTCCACCTAGAACAGCGGTGACGAGCTGGGGTGAGGTAGAAGGGGCTATAAGGGATAACAAAGCCGTTTATCAGGTGTTACCCCTTCCCCACATAGAAGAGGACGAGGACGTGACAGTGTTACCAGCATTAGTGCGGGAAGGTCAGGCGCAGAATTTTCCGGTAGTTGTAGCAAATACGAGCCTAAAGACAGTTAATATTAAATCAGGAACGAAGTTGGGCAGAGCTTCAGTGTTAACATTAAAAACTAGGGTGAGGTGCGAAGAAATGCCTGTAGAGAGAGAAGCAATTAGTGACAAGGTGGAATTAGACTGTCCTGACCAATACCGAGAAAGGTTAGGAAGACTAGTTAAAGCTAATAAGCGAGTGTTAGCTAAGTCAGATAAGGAGTTAGGTAATACACATACAGTAAAAATGTCGATTGACACGGGAGACCATCAACCAATAAAGATGAGGCCGTACAGAACGCCTATTTGGAAGAGAGAGTTGGTTGAGAAAGCAGTGAAGGAGATGGGAGAGGCTGGAATCATCGAGCCGTCTCAATCACCTTGGGGTTTTCCAGTAGTAGTAGTGGAGAAAAAGGACGGAGGAAATAGATTCTGTATAGATTTTAGAGAACTTAATAAGATAACAAAATCTACTGCTTATCCCCTGCCCTTGATAGACGACATTTTAGCGATGCTGGGGAAGGCTACATGTTATTCCTCCTTAGACCTAAGATCAGGTTACTGGCAAGTGGCAGTAAATGAGAAGGACAAACCTAAAACGGCTTTCTGTTGTCACATGGGGTTGTTCCAGTTCCGTGTCATGCCGTTTGGGCTAGCAGGAGCTCCGGGTGTTTTTCAATCATTAATGGCAATAGTGTTGAGGGGATTTGAACATTTTGCCATGGCATATTTGGATGACATCTTAATCTTCTCAAAAACCCCGGAAGAACACTTTAAACATTTACAGGCTGTGTTAGATCGTCTGAAATATCATGGCTTGAAATTGAAGATCGAAAAGTGTCAATTTATGAGAAAAGAGACTAAATATTTAGGATTCATCATAGACCAATCTGGAGTAAGGCCAGATACTGATAAAATAAAGATTATAAGGGCAATGCCAGAACCTCGAACAGTTAGACAAGTTAGAGCCTTTATAGGAACTGTAGGTTATTACAGAAGGTTCATAGCAGGGTTCTCTAGAATAGCTATACCGCTAATTAATCTAACAAAAAAATACGCTAGGTTCAATTGGACCGAGGCATGTCAGAAAGCCTTCAATACGTTGAAGGCGGAGCTGACCTCCATTCCTTTATTGATTTATCCCGATTTGAACAAGCCTATGGTCCTATATACGGATGCTAGTGATACGTGTGTAGGAGCTTGTTTGACTCAGCCGTGTGAAGAGGCAGAAGCTGTAATCCCAGGAATAAAGGATGAAATGCCTATCTACTTTCTCTCTCACAAGTTAACAAAGACCCAACAGAAGTGGCCCGTGATTGAAAAAGAGGCCTATGCCATCGCGTACGCTTTGCAAAAGCTGCATTTTTATTTAGCGGGCGCGACGTTCGTAATAAAAACTGATCATCGCCCATTACAGTACTTGTTCGAGGCTGAATGGAAATACCGAAAGGTGCAACTATGGGCTATGCAACTGAGTGGCTACGACTGTAAGATAGAATACCTGTCCGGAAAAGAGAACACGTGTGCAGATTTATTATCTAGAATTCCCGAAGCGGTTGGGGAAGAAGCTGACGCTAGTGATCAGAATCTAGTTAATGATAATAACTATAGAATCTGCGTACTCAACTCTCAGCAATTGCAGAATAGGCCCTCGGAGATGGAAGATGAAATAGAGCCAGAAGAAAATGACTCTCAAGAAGACGATTCCGATAAGATTGGGTGGAAATCGATAGACCTGAAACTACTTAAGTTAGAAGCTAGCAGGGACAAAGAGTATAGCGAACTTAAGAAATCGCTAGTAGAAGGGAAATTACCGCTTTCAAAATCGAGAAAATACCTGTTGGAAGATGATCGGGTATACTATGTAAATGGAGAAGAAAAGAGCCCAATGTTACGCTTGTATATCCCGAATGGCCACGTGAGGGCCAGTGTAGTGCAGGTAGCACATGACGGGTTAGGTCATGTAGGCATTGATAAGACTTACTCGCTGTTAGCGAAGAAATACTATTGGCCGGGTATGTATAAACATATCCACTCCTATGTGACGGAATGTGTCACTTGCCAGAAGCGGGCTGTTAAGGGCGCTAAGACACCCCTAATGGAGACTGATATTCCATCATATCCGTTTGAGAAGTGGAGCATGGATGTCTCAGGGCCATATAATAGTAGTAACAAGGGAAATAAGTATATAGTCAGCATGGTCGATTGGTTAACTAGTTGGGTAGAGGCATTCCCTGTGCAAATGAAGGATGCACAGACCATGGCAGAAATACTTATGAATGAAATTTTCCCTAGGTATGGTGTCCCACGTATGTTAGTGACAGATAATGGCAGAGAATTTGTAAATACCACTATAAGGGAGGTGACGGGATATTTAGGAGTGAAACATATCACCACCTCTCCATACCACCCCCAGAGCAATGCTAAGGTAGAAAGATTCCATAGGTTTTTGGGAGATACGCTGTCGAAGTTATCAGAGGACGAAGTCGAAAATTGGGACTTGTTCTTGAATCAGGTCTTAGCAGCGGCCAGATTTTCACATAATGATACGACTAAATTCTCTCCATATTACCTGGTGTACAGTAGAGATGTAGTGTTACCATTAGATAATCTTCTACTACCAAAAAAAAAGGTATACTGGGGAAGAAAATCATAAAAAAATGATCGAGCAGCAGCACTCTCTGTTTAGTGAAGTGCGTCGAAGGATTAACTCAGCACAGAAAAAGCGTAACAAAAGAGTCAACGATGGAAGGGTTAAGAAAACATATGGAGTTGGCGACGTGATGGGACCTAGACTTCTGAGAAGCAGCATAAAACGGCCTATCAATGTTATCTCAAAACAAGGGGAAACGAAAGATAGTTATAAAGAAGATAAAGACAAAGAAAGTCCAATTAATTCTATCGTAAAGTTATTTGGGGAACGAAATTGAATAGTTGAAATAAAAATGGAACAAATAATAGAAGAGCTCTACTATGTGTACTTGCAGGATGCGTCGCCTGATAGTGATGATGGTAATGATGGCTGGTTGGACAGTAGCGCTGCGCCACACCCACAGCACAATATTTAAGAAGACCAGCGAGGTGGCAATTACGCACTCTAAGTGGATCTTGACATTTGTCATCGATCTAGGAGCGTATCGGAAGGTTCAAAGGGAACTAGAACACGAGGTTGACTTAGCGACGGACTTAAATCTGCAAGTGCAGAAAAATCAATCAAAACTTGAGACAGATTCCGATCCAGTGTTATTTGTATCACTAGGAGGACGATTAGCTAAGATGAAGCAAAGACTCCGATACGTTGGAGGATATTTCAGGGATATTGGATTATTGGCAACAGAAGGGACCCAAAAACGAGTTAGAAAGAGATCTATACTACCTTTCGTAGGTAAAGCACTACACGTATTATTTGGTACAGTATCAGAAAGTGACACAGAGGCATTAAGACGGCATATAAGCGGTTTAGAGGAAAATCAACAGAAGATAAAGCACGTCGTAGGGGAAGGTTTATCGATAATGAACGTTACTAGATATGAACTAACAGAACATAGACAAAGAATTAACTGGCTATCTCGTACGGTCACAAGCCTAAACGGAAGTTTGACTTTTTTGGCTAGAAGAATAAGTACCGTAGAGGCTGTAATTGGGCAAATACTGGAACTACTGATGATGACAACCCAACTCGACTCATCAATTCAGTTATTGACATTGGCGATGGAACATGTTAGGACACAATTAGATTTACTTTCATTAGCGCACATGTCACCGAGCATCATACCTCCCAAAGACTTAAAAACAATACTCGGGATGATTCAGTCAGACTTACCGCATGCTTTACGCTTACCAGTAGATCCAAAGAAGAGTCTATGGGAATATTATAAAGCCTTAAGTTGTGCTACAATTATGCAAAATGATAAGATTTATGTAATGGTTGAGTTAGCTTTGTTGAGTGGAGATAGCGATTTCGAGGTGTTTAAAGTAATTAACTTACCGATACCGTTTCCTAATAACGTCACTGGGAAGGGGGCAGTAGCAAGATACAAAGTTGAGACGGAAGGAATAGCTTTTAGCCCCGCCCGAACCAAATTCATAGTGTTGTCGCCTAGCGAAGCACTAGCGTGTAGCATGAATGCACTGAAAGTTTGTGCATTAAAAAGTCCCATCTATGCAACCAACGGACACAACTTATGCGTCATTCAATTATTTCAAGGTAACGAGGAGGGAATCGATAAATACTGTGGAGCCGAGGTGTCGATGGATACACTCACCCCCCAAGCTATACATCTATCGGATGGTGTTTGGGCAGTGACCTCAACTAGTAAGCGAAGGCTGACGAAAGTCTGCAAGGGACGGCAACAAGGTGAAGTACTTATTACTCCACCTATGACCATTATAGATCTACCTATGAGTTGTGCAGCAGTCGGCCCAACTCTGGAGATCTTGCCATCCTACAAACTTACAGAGAAGTTTGAGCTCCGGAATGACTTTCTGTCATTAATTAAAATACCGCGTGTAAAGTGGTCGGAAGTATGGACCCCTATCACTAAGGAATTTCCGAAGATAGAGGCTCACGAAATCCCACCTCTTCTGAGACCGGTCGGGACGACCGTTATGAGCGAGTTAGTAGATGATTTACGAACAGTAAAGAGTAATAACGAACAAGAAAAATGGCGATGGGAAGAAGTAAGTAAATGGTTATATCCTATGATAATCATCTTGATCGTGATGATGATAATAGCCTTTCTAGCGTATGGGAAAAGGAGGGTAAACCACATCAATAGCATACTAAGGGCTAGAAAAGATGCTAATAAGCTAGATGAGGATGAGGGTAACCTTCAATTAGAGCGCTTAAAAGGAACAGTCCACTCGATGTTTGAAATGAATAGGGATGAGCATGAAGTGAAGAACACTACCGTGGTTTCTGATAATACTATCAGTCCTGATCAATCTGGTACAGAACCGGGACAACCAACAAACCCCGCGTCTAATACCCTACCAACATTTGAGATCCATATGTGAAGAAGACTGGAGCCGGGTAATCGAGAAAGCTCCATGGAATGGAATCCGGACTTAGAAGGATGAAATGAACTAAAGACAGATTTAAAAAAAAAAAAATTAAAAAAAAAAAATCTGGAACAAAACTTTTTTTTCATGTGCTTGAACGATAAAGCTTTTTAGGACTCTTATAAAATCGAAATGAACTAAAGACAGATTAAGAAAAAAAACACGAACTCTGAAAGAACACTTTTTGCATGTGCATGAAGGATAAGGCTTTTAAAACAATTTTTTTTATTTTACTAACCAAATAGCTAAATATTACGAATTGTACAACAACAGAGATTCCCTAGTATTAAGGCCATGTAAGAAGGAGGGGTTAGAAAAAAATATTGATCCCAATATTGTTTCCTTTAAGTGGGGGAGGTAATGTAACCAAGTCCGGGTGTGAGGTTGGTGCCCCCTTGAAGAAGAATAACCAAAAAGGTTAAGTGCGGACCCCCCCCCCCCTAGAATGTTCTAGAGAAAATCTTAAAATATATTTTGGAGACGTTTTTGTGAAACAAACCAGTTCAAAGGTTCACACAAGCGGTTGATGCCCCACCCTTCCCCGTTGAGAGGAGAGACAAAACAAAGTGTTGTTTTTTGTAAATATAATTAAATTGTTTATTTAAGAAACCTGAGAACTCTGTGAGTTAAATTTAAAAAGATTATTAACTAAACTGTTTATTTTTTTCGTTCGGATCTTTTGAGGCCAGCGATTGTGTTATTTTTAGCAATGACAAATCAGTTACCAACTGACAATTGAATATATCTCGGTCAGTGAAACCATATCTGCGTCGGATTCCGATGGCAAACTGAAAACTGTTATATATAGCCATTTGGGGCGAAAGCACGTTAGTTTACACTCAGCCCGTTGAAGCAGAGAGAACGACAGAGACTGCCGACAGAGGGCAAAGCGACACTCTCAGATCCCCAGAGGCCAACACTCCATAAGTTTTGAAAGCTGACGCCTTCAACAGTGCTTGTAGAATGCTAAACACATCGCTTCCTTCAAAAGTCTGAAAGACTGATAAAAACTTAATTGTATTCTTTTGAATATATTATGGTGTATAATTGGTTGTCCTGTTTTTCTTTCAAATACACCACAAATCCACGGCTCTCTTTCGACGACGTTCGTCGTTAAGAGGGTACACAACAAACTGGTCCAGGACGTATAACTAGACGATCCACCGATAATTCAGTCACTACCCCATACCCGTAACTCAGACGGCCAAGAATTATCACCGGCAGGAGAAAGGTTCGGAGGTCGACGATCGTACGCAACAGACGGGTGAAGGTGAGAGAGTAAGGGGGTGACATATATATATATATATATATATATATATATATATATATATATATATATATATTTGTGTTATAATGGAATAATTCCAGGAAGAAATCCGGGTAAGAGAGCTCAATGTGGTAAACAGAGCAAGAATAACGTAAAATATAATAACACGAAATTACATGAGTGTCGACGCAATAATTTATTTCAACCTTGCGGTTTTATTCAAGCATCAAATTTGACAATTACATTTTTGAGACTGACAGAAAACTGAATTCACCCTCGACAATTCAAATACAACCAGAGAGAGTGGTGGTCGCAGCCAATCTGAACACCCATTACAGAGCGAGTAGGAATTAACATCTTATATTTAACTAAGGCAATCGAAAGAAACAATTTTAAACCGATGGTACTCAAGTTGTAATAATTTTACTGTACCAAATATATATATATATATATATATATATATATATATATATATATATATATATATATATATTCGGTACAGTAAAATTATTACAACTTTAGTACCATCGGTTTAAAATTGTTTCCTTCTTTCTCCAAATTCTCCTCTCCATTGGACAGATTTTCAACGGACAATTACTACCTGCACAAACCACATATCTTTTTTTACTGAATTCTTCTTTCACTACTTTTTAATAATATTTTCAAATATTTGAACTTTGGCTTTTCTACAGCCAACTTATCTATCTGTATTTCTCCTCTGAATGTGGGATCTCGATCTTTGAAAAGCCTTGGCTTAAGGAAATAATGATAAACAATAGTTTACTACTGAATACACCTTGCATTGAATAATCGAAATTTGAAATAAATTTGGACATTTGTACATATTTATCACTCTTATTTTTTCTATCGAATCTTCATATATATATATATATATATATATATATATATATATATATATATATATATATATATATATATATATATTACAATATTGTACAGGGTGGGCCAAAATAAGGGTCCTATCTTTAAATTTGAATAACTTGAATTTGAATAACTTCCATAAAATAAAAGTTAAACTCACCAAACTTTATGTGTGTGTAGACTGACCCTTCCGAGATTTTTTGAAATAAACAAAACAAATTTTAGCCGAAAAACACTTCTTAAAACTTACAAAAACTAAAGTATTGTTTTTTACACTGTTTTGAGTTTTTTAAGCAAACATAATGTTTTCTAAATGAGGGTACGTTCCTTAGGGCTAATACGGCTCATGCTTGCTTCGGAAGGGGTCCTTTACTTATTCTAAAAAAAAAAAATCAATAAATAAAAAAGTTATGAATTTTTAAAAATAGGACCCTTATTTTTGCCCACCATGTATTATTGTGGGTAGATGTAAATCCGTTGAAACTCAAGTGTTTATAAAAAGTGCTCAATATCAAGTGGAACTGTTCATAAGTATAACTTTTTATTTAACCAAACATTATAGGTGACATATGTGTATACATGTTTCAGCTTTACTCTTCGCCGAGAGTGAACATCTATTCATTTGTCATACGTGTGTATTTCATATAAAGATGAGATATTTATGCTTGAATAGGTTTTTTAAACAGATTACAACTTTGAAGTGTTAAATAGAGTTGAAAGAATCCAGGCGAAGTAGGTAATAAAACGATGAAAAGGAGAAAGAATACGAAGGCAGGTAATAAAAAAAAAGAATAAAAAAGATAGAAAGTAATTGAAAGAGTTAACAAGTAAAGTATGTAATCCGGTACTAATTCATGAAAAATAATCTATCTCCCAAAAAGATGTATTTAAAGGAAAACTTTTCCAAATCCATCCCACTTCTCTGGAGTCTTTGGTCTGAAGAGCGTTAATAATGTTTGTATATCTATATATATATATATATAAAGAAAAATATTAACTTTAAATTTTATATATATATATATATATATATATATATATATTCGATCTACAATGGATAGATAATTTCATATATTTTTCTTGGACCTGATTAAAATCTTAGTGCTATTTTATTTTTCATTAATTATATTCTTGCTAATTTGTATCAGATGACTATCACGCTGGGGTTGTGTAGAGACACTCTTTTATTTTAAGTACTATATTAGTTTACTCAGTTTTTATGTGATGAATTCAGTATTATATAATTTTATTATTTATAGTTTAAAATGAGCTAATATGCTATTTTTCTAAATACCGTGTCTGAGTATAAAAAGCGATAATTAAATTAAAATTATATTCTTATTTTAATTCAGTAACATCACTGCGGGGAAAAGTTGGAATGAATGTGTGTATACTATTGATAACTATCTCCTCTAATATGTGTAGGCAACTATGTAATGTACGGTTTGAGAGATGCGTTTACGTATGTCTAGAACAAGAATGTGCATATGTGTTACATTTCTTGTGGTAGAACAATATCTAAGTTTTGGTTTGGCAATTGAAAAGAGAGAATGAGAAGGTCTAATAGGCCTTCCGTGAAAGTTCAATTGTACATACAAATAAGTTAGAGTAGGGGAATTGGCTGTCTAATCGTGGTATATATATATACACAACCTGTTTAATGAAGTTTACTATCTGTTTGCGCCCCTTCTTTTGACTGGTTTCTTTCATGAAAAAATACATGTTTACTTCAGAGACGTGTACGTGTTGAAACGTTGGTTGATTCGCTTATATTGTTTAAAATATTTATTTCATTTAATTCATAATATCTGTAATTTGTATTGAGCACTTTTGAAAAAATATTGGTTTAGTTCCATAATATCGATGTATTTAACACACACACACACATATATATATATATATATATATATATATATATATATATATATATATATATATA
>OY744536.1:93510175-93525175 GCA_963556195.1 Sepiola atlantica | reverse complement strand
TGAGGTTGCTCTCCTGTTTTATATAATTGAGGTTACAGTATTCGAACAAAGATATTAAACGAGATAGAGTTGGTCAAACACGTAGTTATTGCTAAGAGCTTCATTTTACACGTGCCTCCAAACAAATAGTGTCGCATAATGATGGATTATAGTGCTTTACTTGCAAGATGTGTTTAACGTAAAACTAAAATTGACACGCAATAAAAGAAGGTACACAATACATAGGTTAATAATATATGTATCGAAATATAATGCAAGTAATGCATTACAAAAAACTGTGTTTGCGTTTAATTAAAATACCAACTTATCTGATACTGCACATATGAGTCTGTATAAGTATAACAACACATGCACATTAATGTTTGTGTTCACGTCACAAGGAACGCCGCTGTAAGTTTTCCTGTGCGAACAGACACTAATTTAATAGAGGACGAGAATTATACTTGACACAATTTTTAGCCAAATTGATTATCTAGTGATTGGTCAGTATGTAAAGAGTATAAGCCAATCAAACAGGCTATTTAGAAAACAATGGATTTAAGTTACTTACAGAATAGACAAGGGAGATAAAATATGTTCGAATAAAATGGAGGGAACCTAGTAATATATCATCCCTTTTTTAATTGGTATTTATATTTGTATTTCTTTCGTTAGCATGACTCGAATTTGAACTCTTCGACACTACAAACATGTAATCACGTCTCCGTCTTCTCAAAGGTGATTTTTGTATGTTCTAGATATTATTTTTACCCCACCTAATAAACCGGTATCGTCCGGGCCTTTGGGTCGGGATTTACGCCGGTCTATTGGGGGTTGTCTGGTCCTGTGCAGTTCTAGGAAGTGCACCCGCACAGGCTTTGCCTCCCCTCTTTGGGGAGGAGTAAGTTTATTGCTTACTGTCTGAGGCGCCGCTACCGGGGAATTCCGACGGGGCTGCCCAGGTAATTTTTAAATGGTCAGACGGCTCACCTCTCGAGCGCTGGCTTACCTAATCCCACTTTCCCGACCTTGTGTCACATTTTACCTTGTGGGAGGTAGATAAATAACTGTTCTAGATATTAATAACGTAAGCCTGTAACTTCGTGTCAACCAACATGTTGCGACTTATTTGATCAGCGTGGCTCCGTGTTTTGACAATGGTTTCCTTGATTTCATTTCGAAATGGTACTTTCACAAACAAAACATTTATCATAAGTTATTATTGAGGGAGGACCTGTGGACGAGTGGTTATGGCACTTGTCTTTGGGCTGTACGACCCGGGTTTTATCCCACATCATAAGCATGCGAATTTTCGGGTCTGAAAAACTCCCTCTGTCCACCCAGCAGTAAATGGGTACCTGACTTAAACTCAGGGAAGGTTCAAGGCAGCGAAAGGAGAGGGATGGGCTCCGCCTTTCATATGCTGTGCCCTAGACACGGTGACTCTTAACAAATCACCATGGGCAGTGTGCGATGTCGGCAACGACACTCGTGCGCGTCCAGGCTATGCGACCTTTACCTTTACCTTTTATTATGTTGAAACTGTAAATAGCTTATTCGGAGCCTGCCTTCTCAAGTTGCCATTATAAACTTAATACTTACACCTACTATTTATAGAATAACATGGCATCTTTTGAATGCATGTGTTTTCTTGCATGTTACTAGCTACTATATGATAGACGTGTGTCAGATCAAGCCGGGACGAATGTCGTATGATTGATGTAAAACACAAATTGAGAGATCTTGATCATCTTAATCATGGGCGGCTCTATTTTATAAATAAGTAAAACACATGCGAAAATATACGAGACAGAACGAGACATACAAAAGGCGGAGTAAGTGCAAGAGAAATAGAAAGAAAGAGGTTGGTTTTATTTATCTACCTTCCACAAGGTAAGATGTGACACAAGGTCGGGAAAGTGGGATTAGATAAGCCAGCGCTCGAGAGGTGAGCACTCTGGCCATTTAAAAATTGCCTGGGCAGCCCCGTCGGCATTCCCGGTAGGACGCCTCAGACAGTAAGCAATACACTTACTCCTCCCCAAAGAGGGGAGGCAAAGCCTGAAAGAGTGCACCTCCTAGAACTGCACAGGACCGGCAACCCCCAATAGACCGGCGTAAATCCAAACCCAAAGGCCCGGACAATACCGGTTTATTAGGCGGGGTAAAAAAATGCACGGCCTGAATATTAAATGTAACAGCTATTCCCTAGTCTATGTTATAGTTGACCTTCCCGATTCTCTTTGTTTCACTCTTTCTCGCAATCTGTATTAATTGCAGTATATCTCGTGACAGAGTCGTTAATACTCTACGAACGCATATTATATCGTATCGAAATGCATGAATAGAATAAATAGTTATGTTAAAAGTAGATATTATCTGCGATAGTATCAACTGTACTTATTCAACAAAATAGTTATGTTCGCTACCGATAAATTGTCTATAGAACACGGAGTGCGACACCATTCGCTTATTGCACAGAAACGTTGAGCAGTATTTCATGTAGCTTTCGACGAATGTCTATTACTTTGGGCAAGTGTGGGCGTTCTTATTTGGCATCACTCATAAGCAAATTATTCAGTATGTGTGTGTTATTCTAATACTGCCTAAACATGCGAATAAACTTATACCCATATGTTTTGGGGCCAACGACGATATCGTGTTCAGAAGCTTTTAAACCACAAGTAATTTACAAACTCCAAGCATGAAAACTAATTCTGCGCGTCGTTAAAATGATGTTTAAATACAACTAAAAATAAACAGTATAGATACTAGCCAAAATGGTTATATATGTTTGCTAGGACATATAACAAGCTATAATATACTACAGTATTCAACAAAGGAAGACGTAATGCCAGGGAATATTGTCTTATGAAAAATATCTGACCCTATATACCAGACACTGGATAAGGTTATGCTTCAGCGTGTGCACTAAATATCTTCAACACATTTTACAAATTCTGATATAAAGGTCTTCTCAAGAACAGTTCCTTGCACGATATTAGAGGGAGAATATTTAATATAATGAGGTATTTCGTAGTAACCAGTGAAATTAAAGATCGTTCCGTGTATCTATAAAAAAACATCACATGAACGCGGGTGCCCCGCAGAGATCTATACCAATAACTACCTATATAATTACGGATGTTCATAAACGACCTCGCCGATAAAATCGAGTCTGAGATATATGTACTTGTTAATGCTATGACGCTATATTTCCCGCATCAGGGCAAAAAATGAAATGCCTTCTAATGCAACCAACTAATGAATCTTTGGAACACGATCTCTAGTCTTTAGTAGATTTGTGTAAAAATAGATGGCCACATTTAAATTTTCCAAGAAAAACCTTATCTCAATAAACAATTACATGAAACCTTTCCAACAACCGATTGTCATTAGCGATTGAACCATCACCGAGTGCGTTACTCTCAATCACCTTGGACTTATATTCTATATATACATAAATGTGTTGCTAAGAAGGTTTACCTAGTTTAAGAACATTCTTACATCTATATGTGTAAGATAATGAAGACTGGCAAAAATGAATCGTGGGCGAGTCCATTGTGGGGGGAACATCGGGAAAGAAAGACATCGACTTCATAACTGTTACAAAGGAGAAGGTTGCGCAGTGCAAGCGAAACTTGAAAGACGGCGGTTTCAGAAACGCGAAGAGCCGGAGCGTTTGGTGATCGGAGTATCGATGTACCGAAAGAATGGGAGTTTACCGATGTTTATGGCACCGATGAAGCTTTATTGGCTATGATACTTAAGTCGTCCTGCTCTTAGGCTTTCGTGTCCGCTGACTAAAAATGCGACTGATAAGCAAGTTGGTATTGTGAAGGAAGCCCCTGACTTGTATTTCATCAAACAGACAATTGGAAGTGCTTGCGGAACAATTGCTTCAGTTCACGCTCGGATAGACAATGAAGCGCAAATTGCTTTCCAATCGGATGTATATATGAACGAGTTTCTAGCGGAAACCAAGTCTGTGATCACAACAAGAAAAGTAGTTCATGAGACAGAAGTATGTACCCAGATTGTGTTTCATATGTGTGTGTGTAGCCGGCGTAAACCATCCGGTGATGGAGAAATAAAGAAAACCAAAGTTTTTTCATATACGTTCTGTTCTTTGTCATTCTTGTTGGATATTACCGGGTACACCGAAAGAACAGGCAATGCAACAGATGTATCCTATATCGCTATAAAATCACCTATGCATAGAATACCCTGTCTCCGTTTAGCTTCACAAACTACTAACATACCTCATGTTGATAGGGTGAACAAATAATTTCTAACATAATAAGTTTAGCACTGTCTCCCAAGCTCTAGCGCCTGTCGCATCGCCGCAGAATTGCATGACTATACTTATTTTTCATATACGTCCACGGAAAGTGCTCGAATTAATAAACGGAGCTTATACGCCTCTAACGTAAATGAACCCTTCCAACCCGAGTGGCACCAAATCCGACCAATTCACTGTAAGTGTAGTGACAACACGTTAATTCTTATGATTAAACCTATTTGATGATGACCGTAAACATCATAGATTTTTTGTGTATAATAATATTTACACGAATTGTACTATATACTTTTAAATATGTATTACTCGCATAATTTAAGACATTCCTAGTATCTATCTATCTATCTATCTATCTATCTATCTATCTATCTATCTATCTAATTATCTCTCTATCTCTCTCTCTCTCTCTCTCTCTCTCTCTCTCTATATATATATATATATATATATATATATATATATATATATATATATATGCAAGCCGACCAAAAAATATACTTCTAAACTTATGCACAACCAGTAAAAAAATTAAATTACTAGGAATATTAAAATAGACCATTTTTTCTAGTGAAATAATCGTACGTATTATATTTTCTTTTCATTTATGTTTCTTAATTTAAGACAATTCAACTATTTTTAATCAATGCATACGTGCATCCCTCCGTCAGCCTCATAAAAGAGTTAAGTAATAACAAAGAGAAAGTTATCGTTTCATCGGCGGCCGTCTGGATGACGCATTTGCCTTCAGTTCAACACGTTTGCCTTCGTTCAAATAGTTAAGTTGAACAATATCGACATTGCATCTCCCACCTTTTATACTGAAACGTCATCTTTTTAACGCAATTTTTCTATCTAATTATCTACTTTACTTAAAACACTATTTTTGTTTACTTTAACTTTATATCAAGTATGTTAAGATTATTTCAGAAAAAAAATACGTTATTCAGATACTTCGTTTCAAGTTCTTAAATTATAATTCACATTCAAAATGTATTTTTGTCTTTAATAGAAGCTTTTATATTTATATAGTTTTATTGTTTTTCCTTCCAGAATAATAGAATTTAGATCGACCTGAATCAATTAAACAGGTAAGCTTTTTCTTTATGTTCTGTGTATTTTTGAATTTTAGGTTGAAGCCGTTTTAGACAAAAAAAATAGACCAATGTCTTAGTAAACAAGTCGGCTCTTTAGGTTTTTGTCAATTACTGAAAAAAGAATACATTCATTTTCAAATAAATTATATTAGCCTTCACCCCTCTGCAATTAGGCACTTTATTGATTTCTTGTCAATATAACCTGACACGTTATATAATATATATACATATATATATATATATATATATATATATATATATATATATATATATAAAGTATAAAGGTATACTCAAAAAAGAATAAAAGGGAAATACCAGCAGAGTGCTCAATTAAATTGAATTAAGAGCGTAATATTTTTTTAATTTTTGAATACATATTTTAATCAGACATAGACCAGTGGTTTCTGAAAAGAAAAAGGGTTTTACTCCCCGATTCTGTCTTCTTCAGCATAGTCTGAAATAGTAAATCCTGAGACTATGCTGAAGAAGATAGAATCGGGGATTTCAATCCTTTTTCTTGTCAGAAACCACTGGTCCATGTCTGATTAAAATCTGTATTTAAAAATAAAATATATATATATATATATATATATATATATATATATATATATATATATATATATATATATATATATATATATATATATATATGTATATATATATATATATATATATATATATATATATATGATGGCCTATCCCGTCGATTTCGACGTATGAGTTTCCTGCAAGGGGCTGACCGAGCGTGTAATTGTGAAGCAATGGTTGCGAAATTCCAACAACAGCTCTTCTTTGTCGGCACTGCTTGATCTCAATGGCAAGCAGTTCAAGACGACTGGAAACCATGCCGATATAAGCAGATAGCACATACAGCTCCTGGTATTCCCAAATGAACACCCATTCAGTACTGGCCAGCCTCGATGTCTCTACACTTCGGTAATATAACAGAAAACCGGTGTGTCAATATATATATATATATATATATATATATATATATATATATATATATATATATATATATATAGTGTGTATTTATACAGCATTTTCTCATTTAGGCAAACATTGTTATAAATAACATTATTGTTCTCTTATATAATAGCTTTTTATAATTAACATTTTTCTTTCTCTAGCTTTTTTGTTCATTTGCCTTTGACACCTGAGGAGGATTCGACGTAGAATCGAACACGTTCGTGAAACCTATGGGACATTAAAAAAAAAATTAATACCAAAAAAGACCATCATGAAAATTGAAAAAATCAAAAAGTATAATTAAACAGACACACTCGGTTATTGTTAACAATGTTTGCATATATATATATATATATATATATATATATATATATATATATATATATATATATATATATATATATATGTGTGTATATGTGTGTGTGTATGTGTGTGTATATGCAAACGTATTTCACACCTACCACTACATATATAAGAAACAAACATTGCTTATTCTAGCATATATTTTTGAACGACTACACTTTATTTTGAAAACTCGTTGATTTTGTTTTTAACGGTTTATAGCAACAACTATTTGATATAACGCCATGCTGACTCTACTTTTCAAGATATCTAGTAATCATGCTTTGTACTCGTATATTTTTATTAATTTTAAATATTGAGATTCATGTGATTTAGAATTCTACTCTTTCCGACGTGTTTGTAGAAAGCTGTGCTGTGACACGCTGTAGTACCTCAATTAGTCATGACGTATGTCTGTTGCAGTTGTAATTATTGTTAATGTCAACATCGGAGAGACGTTGCATCTGCTTGTGTGGCATTTGTTCGCTTCTCTTTTTATGTGTATTTCTTTGCATCGACCGTCGTCATAGCCGTGATCTAGCCTCACTGAAGAGGTGTGATACAGCGAAACAGCTTGTATACTGATGACTATATGAAGCCATTTCTTTTTGTTTGAGCTGTGTCACATCATATCCGTTTTTATTACTCTCCACTGCCTAGTAAATTAAACCTCTAGTCAACTAGAGTTCGTCTGACTTAAATTTGATCTCCTATTATTCATAGCGAAGCATTTTATCTACACGTGTGTTCACTCCCCTAATATTTAACATGTTTTCTTTAGATCCGATGAAGCATTGAGAGAAGAGACCCCTCCTGTTTTTATTTTGCTTGTTTCGTATATCTTATTGTTTATGCGACATACAAAATCTGTATCTTGTCTATGTTACTAAACTAACTGGAGCAGATATTCCTTCCTATTATCAAATATTCATAATCATCTACAAATCTATGTTAGTCTAGTATTACGTAGAATTAACTATTAGATAAGATCCACGACGTCTTCGGTGTCTCTGTACAATAACAACATTACATGAGGATAATATTCCTACAAGTTAACCATGACCAAACATTCAAAATAATATAGTATTCGAAGCCCAAATTATATTTCTCTAACACGGCTATACACATTTCTAATACGACGAAACGGAGCACATTCTCATAGCTATGTTCTCTCAAGTAACAACACTTCGCTTTATACTTCACTAGACTAAATGAATTATTGGCCTAGAATTTGGTAAAACCAAGAGACCAACAGAATAATATATTATAACAGAGTTTACTGGTCAATTAGGTAGAGGAAAATATTGTTATTAACCTCTTTAGTATCTCAATGTTTGACAGGTAAACATAACTTAATGGTGTATTCGAATATCTGTGTATCTCATATGAAGTTTAAATATACGCTCCAGAAAAAGGCACCTTGATTTTTGCGAATATCGACTAGCGTAAACCGTTACAAAAATTATCAGCGATTTTTAATTCCAATTAATCGTCCCATCACTAGTAATCAGAAGTCGTATCATCATTAGGAATGTCTATTTTTATTATAGAAAACTGTTTTTTAATTGTGTTGTTTTTTCTCTATTTTGTGCGGATTTTGTTTCTTTGTTCGTCCAAGTTCCTAATTTCGGGGTAAACCCGCTGTTTGTCGCTGATTAAATTCCCTTGATATCTTTGGCCTTCTTTTTGTTATTGATGTGCACTCCCCCATCTTTAATGCAACGTTTTTGGCGGATGTTTTCGCTTTTGTTGGCAGGGTCACCACTTCCGCCATTCATCAAGCCCGAAAACGCGCTCCGGGCAAAGTCGTAGTTTATCATCTACAACATAACATCACATGTGTTTTATATCCCAGGCGAAATTTACTGGCTGTGCGAATCGTATACGAACTTATGATTTGATACGGTAAGAGACAGGAGGAGAACGGGTATTGCTGAGATGCGAACATTAGATCTACACGGTTACCGATGCCAATCATACTTGGAAGTTTCGCGCCAGAAACCGCCTGACGGAGAAAGAGAGAAAGAGAGTAAGACAGATGAAGGGAGAGCATTATTAAGAGAGAGAAAGAAATAGGTAGAAATATGGAGAGAGAGAGCGAAATAGAGAGAGAGAAGATAGAGTGGAAGAGAAGAAGAGAAGAAAAAGATAGAGAATTAAAGACTGAGAGAAAATGATTATAGGGGGAAAGAGAGTAGGAAGGATTAGGAGAGAAATGAGGGGAGAGAAGAGGAGATAGGTAGCGATATATAGAGAGAGTACATGGGGTTGGAGAGATGGGAAAGTAAAAGAGAGGGAAATGAAAGGTGAGAGAAAGTGAATAGAGGGAGGGAGAGAGAGAAATAGAGTAGCAGAGATAAAGAGAGAGGGAAGATGGGGTGGGAGAGAAGTGAGAGAGAAAAAGAGACTATAATGCAGTGTAGAGTAAAGTGAACAGAGCGAGAGATAGGAGAGATGAAGTGAAGGCAAGATGAAAGGAGAAAAAGCGGAAATAGGTAGAGACAGGGAGAGAGAGAGAGAAAATAAACTGGGGGAAGAGAGAAACATAGAGTTTGAGAAAAAATGAATAGAGTGGGAGAAAGACAGTAGGAGAGATGAGGAGATAGATAGAATGAGAGATAGAGAGAAGAGAAGGAAATATTAGATTAGAAGAGAAATAAGCTGACATCAGGAGAGAAAGAGAAAGAGAAGATACAATGGGAGAAGGATGGGGAGAAAAAGGAGAGAGAAATATAAGATGAGAGAAATTGAATATATATGTTAAGAGAAGGAGGAAGATAGGCTAGATAGAGGTGAAATGGAATATATAAGGAACGAGAATAGATAGGGGGATATAGGGGTGGAGGCTGGAGTAAGAGAGAAAGAGAGAGAGAGAAATACAGAGAGAGGGAGGAGAAAGCGAAAAAGGTGAAGGGTGAGAGAGATAAAAAGAGAGTAATATGAAAGTGGCATAGAAAGATAGTTTGATAAAAAGGTAGAGAGAAAGATATACAGAAGAGTGTTATGAGGACGGGTGGGAGTGAGTCAGAAATAGAAAAAGAGAGAGAGAGAGAAGAGGGAGTAAGCGAATAAGATGAAGTGCGAGAGAGGTAAATAGAAGAAGAGAGGGAGAGAGAGAGAGGGATAGAGAATGGAGGTAGCGGTGGTGTAATTAATAATGACACAAACTGGCGACCTGGTTTGGCAAGTTCGAATCCAGCCAGTCCCACTTTCACTTAGGGATATTGGCAATAACCACATGTTCTCTGCTACGAGAATGCCAACAAAAGGATCAAGCCGATCAACTAAGTCATAACATGCTCATTAATATTAAGATACCATATTATAAGATGAGGCTTGACCGAAGAGAGAGCAGAAGACGAACACGAGTGATGAAGAGATAGAAGGGTTGATAGAAAGATAAAGATAATATAGAGAGTGGGAGAAAAAGATTTAGACAGGAGTAAAGAAAGGGGGGAACGAGAAAGAAAGATTATAGTATAGACACGCATGGGCGTATATGAAAAAACTATATATTCACAATCGCTCTCCAATTGAATATTGTTATCTATGCGTTCAGTGAAGTAAATAAGTAAACCTTAAGCGTGCCACATCTACTTACGGATTTATAGAGACCCATTTTCTGATGGCCGGGTAGATATGGCGACTGCTTGCAGATACTCGGCTTACTCTGTGAACCATGTTCGAACCTCCCGACCGTCTGAAATTGTTACTTCAGTTTATATACTGTATATATTTTATCTTGCACTGTTTCTGTATTTGTATGGTACCTTATCTATAACGGAATAATTGGCCTCTTTCACTCACTAAAATACTGGGACCACCTGCTTCCCAGTGTTGGGTTTACATCCTCCCGTTCAGTCTTTCAGTAATTTCGGTTGATTGAAGGTTTTTGGATGGGGTAATATCAGTTGAGTATTCGTTCTCGACAATCAGTCCGGCAGGAACTGGACCATTTCGGTCGCCTATAATATGTGTATACTGTCCTGTGTTGTCTTAGAAAGTGAAACTTCCCAGGCGTTGCCTTACCTCTTTTAGGTCGAGTAAGTTTATAGCTTACTGCCTGAGTCGCCCGACTGGGGTATACCGAATGGGTTGCCCAGGCAATATTTTGGGGGCCAGATTCCTTCTTCTTAAGTGGCGCTGACTTTACTCTCCCTCATTTTCCGGCCTTGTATAACATCTTATTCCGCTGGGAAGGAAGTAAATACATGGAACCACACCAGTCTATACTGGCAGTCAAGACTGATGTACAACCATTATTGCTTTCTGTTATATAATGCTTTATTTTAATATACGTCTTTGGCACTAAATTCCCAGTTCGTGTCCTCTTTTTACCTTCCTTTTAATACTATACCTGTAGAATAGTAACTCTTTAAACTGATACTAAAAGTTATTACAAAAAAAGTCTAATATGAACTTTCTGTATTACCGGCCAACATTGCGATCTCTCTGTGACTGTTTTTTCTGTGACTGGTTTTTCTGTGACTGTTTTTTCTGTGACTGGTTTTTCTGTGACTGGTTTTTCTGTGACTGTTTTTTCTGTAACTGTTTTTTCTGTAACTTGTTTGTGAGTTACTAATTTTCTGTTACATTATTCGTTACAATTTTCTATCACTTTTAAAATGATAAGTTATTTGCAGTGCATCTTGTGCGATCGAGCGATAGCATGTTCAAAAATGTTACGATCAGTTATACTATGCTGACGAACACAAATTGCTTTCGCCTGTTATTATATGGATGTAAAGAATTCTACGTTGAGAAACTAAAAGGAAACCGAAGAAAGCAACACGGCAATTTAGAACTGAAAATAAAGATTCATCAACTGTTTGAATTTACGTAGTCCAGAACGACAGAGTCGTCGTCGTCGTTCTTCACGTTGATAAATAGGTAAACGAGCCGAGTGTAATAGAAAATCGTATCAAATAAAATGAATAGCACCGTGCTGCTCTGCGGATGCATCCCGCAATTTTGTTAATGTAATTTCACGGCACAGACGAGAAAAATCGAATCGTTCAAGATAGCTACCTTTAAAAAGACTTGGGAATTGATTGAGTTCTCTGTGTAATGTGTCTATTAAGTGCGGTCCTAATAAAATAACGGAGGCCAACGAGAAGAAATCTGCCAGATTAGGAGACTTATTCCATTATGACCCCGCAAAACTATTGCAAGATTTGCAGTTTGCTTCGGCCCGCAAGATTCCAGAATATCGGTTAACACTCAAGACGAGTATAGGAATTGCTTTTAAATTGGCTTATGTGAACATGATGGGATGAAGATTTTGAATGAATAAAACACCAGAAAGCAATTCATAACTCAAACACCGTTTCTACTTTTTCACTTTCTCCACAGATGTATTTTTTTGGTTAAATTATTCTTGAAAAAGCTACAATATATCTTCCCATGTGATTATGTTTGGATTCATATTCAACAAGACACATATGTATTTTATGGTTTAAAAAAGCCAACTAAACACCAAGAAGAAATGTATATATTTTTATTTGATATCTTGTTTAATTATATCTAGATCATTAGTGTATTTGCAACATTTTAAACAGGCATAATGTAATACATCATAATATAATGTTTTAAAATGTGTACTTCATAAATATATATATATATATATATATATATATATATATATATATATATATATATATATATATATATATATATATATATTGGAAACTTATATGATAGCTACAGCACACAAGAACTTAAATGTCATTAACTCCAAAAATGAACTTATTTCAAATTGCAGACACAAACGAAAATTTAAATACATTAATTTCATCACTCCCTCTGACACTCCTCCTCCCAACCAATAACTCCCCCCATTCTTTAACATCTGACAAATCTCTAAACTATATCCCAGGGGAACCTTGTAACTTCTATTCTTAACGCCCCTAATCTCACTAATTAACCCTCCCAATAAATTCTTCATCACCATTTCACCTAACAACCACATCTACCCGGAAAACTATCAGTAGATTGAACTAACATTACTCCTCCAACTTTCCACCGATCATTAACATACCTAATATCTAGACTTATATACCTCTCCTGCAATATAGCTCCTTTTTATCCTTTTGCTTCAGCTCCACTCCTAACCCCTTATATTTATCTCATTGTTTCTCATGTCCGTAATCCCACCTACAAACTCCTTCTTGGCCTCTCTTCCCCCCCCCTTATTATCCCCTACACTTCCACTATATCGTCCTTATATTTAGACTCTTCCTATTTGCAACATATTCCCCTGTAACTTCTTTTTGTTATCATTTTAACTACGACATTTGAATTCCCCTCCAATTGGGTCCATTAATACCCCCCTGTAATTCTCATCAGCTCTCTAACTCACTAGCTTCAAAACGCAGGTCTGCTTAATTTTTCAATCCAACCCTGGCCCATAACACTTATATTATATAACCTGTTACTAGCACTTCTGCTCTATCTCCTTAATAGCCTCCAAAACCCCTTTTGAGTAATCTTTTTAACTATTTTGATTGGTTCGAGCTAGTTACATAACTACTTATTTTGGCCTATTCTTGAATAATCCTAATCCCTCTAAATACTCGCGAGCCACTTTCTATCGGCCCATTCTCTCTTTGTTCAACTTATCTTATCTTTGACCAATTTCACCCCCCCCAAATCATATGTTCATACTACTTGGAAACCCCTTGCAAGTTTCCCTTATATATCTAATTAAATTTAAACTGTAACTGTTAATTGTTACCCTGTTACGACTCACTCACCATTTAAACCACAGATTATAAAATTGACACTGCACTCAAATTTTTGATTGAACCAACCCAACTCCACCCCTATTACTAGAAATCGAAACAAATTGTTTCTAACAATCTATCCTTATCCCTTACATTGTTCCCCTCTCCTAAATTTCAATATACCTGAGTAGAACAGACTTGACCTTTAAATTTCACTAACCCTTTTCCCATTAATTTATTTCCCCCCCCCCTTATCTCTTTGGCCATTTAATGTCCCTCCAAATTATTCATCTAACCCTTAATTTGGTTTTAAATTAAAAATAAATAAATAATTTTTTTAATTAAATATTCCCTAGCTTTTTAAATTTAAATTTAATCTTTTAATTTTTAATTTTAATCATCCACTCTCTCACATTCCTATATTTATTATACCATGCTTTCACTAATTCTACTTTATTCTTTATTCCTTAAACACACTGAAACCATATCTGATAACTACATTTTAATCTGCCTTTAGCCGCCTGAAATATTTGGAAGCTCACATTTTTTAATTTTTAATTTCTATTTTTAGAATCAACTTTTTCTATACCTATTCACCATTTAAGATTAACCCCACCCCCAAAACCTACACCCTACCGCTAGCCCGCACCCTTAACCCACCTGTCACTTTATCTACATCCCCATGCCAACCCGTCCTCCTTTATTTTTCCCCCAAATTCACAAAGCGACTTTTTAAACTACCCCGCACCTCCTAACACATCCTGACCCCAAATCTGAAACTTTCATCAACTTTGGCTTTTTCTCATTCTCTTGTATGAGATCCTACCGTTTTACTAGGCCCGGAAGAAAATAAAAAAATGGCCTATTTTCCTCTTCACAGCCTCTTTTAAGTGCATCTGGACTTATCTACTTTTGAGCACCTTTTCCAACCTGCTCCCATGCAAAGTGTTTTTCTTCACTTTCTACAATTTCACCGAACCTTTTCAACGGAAACTTACCACCCGGACAATTGTATATCTTTTTCACGAAATTTTCTTTTCATTCAGTACGTTTTTTGACAAAAATTATTTTAATAATTTTTAAAAATAATTCTCATATTTTTCAAATATTTGAACTTTGGTTTTTTCGAAAGCAAACTTATCCATCTGTATTTCTCCTCTGATGATAAGATTTCGATCTTTGAAAAGCCTTGGCTTAAGGAAAGAAAAATAAACACTAGTTTATTACTGACAACCTTGCATTGAACAATTGAAATTTGAAATAAATTTGGACAATCGTCGCATATTTATCACTCTTTTTTCTTCTATCTCTCTCTCTATATATATATATGAATAAATGTTTTGAGGTACAAAACTTATAAATGCATTTAAAAAGAATGCGCGGAAATCTCTCATAGGGCCTTTCGACTATCATCTCGTCAGGATAAAATAGATAGGTTTAATCAATAATATCGTCGAAAGAAAGAGCAATCGGGGAATTGAATGTGCCAAAATTAACGATGGAGCGATTAAAAGAAGTGACTTTAATGATTTCGTTTGAGAAAACGATTAAAAGGACCTACGTTCGGGGGAAAAAGGAGGGAGAGGGTTCAAAGTTC
>OY744536.1:93457675-93507675 GCA_963556195.1 Sepiola atlantica | reverse complement strand
GTACTTTTGATAATTATATTAAGTACTTTTGATAATTATATTTTCTATTGAGTACTTTCAAAAATAAATATTGGTTTTAAGTTTATGTTATAAATATATTTGTACGTAATTAATTCAATCTCTCTCTCTCTCGATATATACACATACACACACCCATATATATACATATATGTATATACATATATGTATATATATATATGTCTACCCTACATGTATCTGTACTTGCATGCCATTTTTTCTCTATTTTATCATCCTGATTAAGTTTTATAAATAAAGACGAAACGTTGATGTACACATAAAAAACATCCATTTTTTGGTTTTCCTTTTTCATTTTCCCATCACGTCGGATTACCTTCATCCATCTCTTCCCATATACATATATATATATATATATATATATATATATATATATACTAAAGCGGCAAGTCATTATCCAACCAAGCGTTGTAAATCTTCTTCTGGTTTCATGTGGCAGTCTGTAGAAGATTTTACCGAATGTTCTTAATTCAGCCATGTTTTTCGAGCGCTTTCGATTGCCGTAGTCGTTTTCATGATTAGTTTTTTTTTTAATGAGAATACTTGAGTTTATGGTTTATATGTATCGTTAAGGGCGAATGAAACAAAAGATAGGTTGTGTGGTTGAGTTTATTTTATTCTATCTGTTTGTGTAGTGGGTTTTATTACTTATTTATTAATTTTATTAATTTTATTAATATTTATACATATACATATATGTATATTACTATTTTATGTATGTACATGAAATTGTATAAGGAGATATCATCTTTAATGTATCGGCTCTCAGTATTTACTTCAACAGTAGTCGATACGCAAGTAGAGCTTGGTAGTAAGCTATGAAAATATATCCATGGCAATTACGCTACACAGAGGCTCACGCGTTTTATCCGTGGTGGAATTTTCACGCTAAAATGCATTTTAGCCTGAAGATTCTCCTTGGGGATGAAACGCGGGAGCCTCTGTGTAGCTTAATTGCCATAAATATATATTCATAGCTTACTAATTATATATATATATATATATATATATATATATATATATATATATATATATATATATATATATATATATATACATAGTGATATGTGGTAATAAAAGTACTGATACATAGTAATAAGTAGAAAGAGTACACATTAACAACGGAATAGGTTTAAGGCTCCAGATTCAGTTGTAAGTGATAGTCACACTGAAGGTTGAATCCTCTGTTCGGGCGATACGAAAAATTACGAATTACTGAAGACGTCTATCGACGGGACGAGACCATGCTACCATCGTAGATTTAATAAAGAGTACCGTACGAAATTACGTCCAGATTTCCGAGTTCGAAAATATACACCTGAGGAAGGTCGTAGGTGGCAGTGGCCGAAATGTTATGATTGTAACACTCAAGATAAAAACAGTTGGCTGAGTAACCGACATTATACAAATTTAATTAGTTCTAAGTCAGCGCATGACCGATGTTATTACTTACGTTGGTGATGATTGACGTAGAAATGTTGACGCTATGCGGTAAACAAACAATTGACACGACCGAAAACAAAATGGCTGAGGTAACTAAACAAAGGTAATTACGAATTAGAGATGTGTCGAAATACTTACCCTAAAACAAAGTTAATATCGTTTGCTAAATACTCATAACATATATTGCTATATTGTTAAATATCTCAACAATTTAAAGCGCAACATAGCTACACAGATATCAGGAAAACATTAAGTGTCTACCGCCATTTTACATTCAAATTACTAAAACACTTTTATTTTCAGTAGAGTCTACGTTGTTTGTAAAATGTGTTAGATACGGGAGGTTGCTAAGTCAAGCTTCATTTTGCAATAACATTTTTGTGGGCGATCAGATTGTTTCAAATATCATGTTTTCCTCTGTCAGGCTTGATATTTTTCCCGTCTGGAAAACTGAATGTGTATATGCAATGTCCGTTAATTCGTTATGCTTACGTTAAAAAAAACACCTGCTTCAGTGTGTGATGCTTAAGTTTTAAAATATTTTTTTGTTTAATATGTCACGCTTAAGTTTTACACAGGACTGTTTGTAACTCAATCACGTTTGACTAACTGTATTTAGATTCCCACGCATACTTTTGTACAAGCATTTTATAGGTAACACATATCCATGTCTTCGGTTGTAAACAATGGTCGCAATAAGAAAATTGCACTTTCAGTACACCTTTGTTTAATTCATAACATACCATAGTTTTTCTAACGCCATTTTTCAGTACATTACAAACCATAGTTTTTCTAACGCTATTTTCCAGTACATTCCAAACAATAGTTTTTCTAACGCCCCTTTTCCAATACATTCCAAACCATAGTTTTTCTAACGCTCCTTTTCCAATACATTCCAAACCATAGTTTTCTAACTCCATTTTCCAATACATTCCAAACAATAGTTTTTCTAACGCTCCTTTTCCAATACATTCCAAACCATAGTTTTTCTAACGCCATTTTTCAGTACATTACAAACCATAGTTTTTCCAACGCCCCTTAAGACATTGTAGAAACCGCTTCTTGCGTTGAAAAATCAATATGGCTCTTCGGCTTTTTATTAGAATAATAAAAATAACAGTTTCTCCCTGTACATGATCCTGTTTCTATCTGATATATTTACGAGCCATTAAAATTGGCGCTGTCCGTGTGTTGAGTAAAACGTCACTTGAGTAGGACGTATTTTTAGACACATTTTACGATTTTCGATTAACAACATTTATTTAGATATCCTGATATACTATGTCTCCTTAAAAAAGAAAATAGAACGTTGAGTTTTAAGTTTACCACTTACTGTGACGAACATATGCTGCGTAACATCCCAGTCCTGTTGAGATAAAAAAAAAAGCGCGGCTTAATCTTATTGGCAAGCCTTACAATGCGAAAGAATTGGCAAACTCAAAACACGGGCATTCTTAATTGAAATTTAAAAACATGATTATAAAAAAGCTCATGATTGATAGATCTGACACGAATATCCTGTCTTCGGTCTCAGTTGACAAATTGCAATATAGAATATCCAAGCGAATATAATTTCAAACAAGCTTTCAGAAGATTGATAATTTGTATAATTTCGATTATTCGGACTACTGTTCTCATCTTGAGTGTTATCATCAGAAAGTTTTCGCAAGGACACATGGTGCAGTTGATATAGTACTAAGTAAAATTCAGTCTTAAGTGATAGTCATCTGTGGGTTAAAAGTGTAATTCCCGGTGCGGGGGATACGAAAAATGTGCGAATTACTGAAGACCTCTCCCAGCTGATGGAACGAGAGTATGCTACCCCTTTGAATTAAATAAAGGGGTTCTGTTAGAAATTTCGTCCAAATTCCCGAGTTTTACAGAAATATTCCTGAGTTCGAAAATATACACCTAAAAGGACCCGGAGGTTACAGCGGTTAAAACGTTGTGATGATAACCCACAAGACGAGAAAAATAGTCCGAATACTCGAAATTATAGAAGCTTTTAGAAAATGTACAGAAAGTACCAGGTACGCCAATGGTGACATGGTTATGATACCAGTAAAAAGTTTATGCTACAAAAAATAAAAAAGTCGAATATCCAGAAAAAAATCTGGTTCACATCAAAAAAGCCCAACCAACATTTTCCCGTTTATTTTGACTTTAGTATGTAAAGGTTATGTATTGAATATCAAGCTAAATGTTACTTTAAAAAGTGATTCTCATAGGTATAAATCTGTACTATATAAAATAATTGTGAATTATATCATAGAATTGCTAATTTGGCTTTTATTTCAATTTTATTAACTTTCCATGCAATACTTTAAAACTTGAACGAAGAACACACACATTACTCGACAGCGTGCCAACGCATCCCTCGTTCGACACCGGTTTTTTGAATCCTACCCGCCATTTCATAACAGCAAGGCGATGACGTCGTACCATCAAAGACGTTTATCAAATTAACAAAGAAATAAGTTTCTTTATTCTTGTTTTTTGATTGAAAAAAAAAAATGACTCAATACTGGTCACCCCTGAAGAAGGAATTTTATTCCGTAATCGATAGGATTAATGTAAGAAAAAAATTAAAAAAATAAATCTTGTATTGCTAATTTGGCTTTTATTTCAATTTTATTAACTTTCCATGCAATACTTTAAAACTTGAACGAAAACACACACATTATATGTATATTTATATATATATATATATATAAATTATATTTATATATATATATATATAAATATATAGAATAGTTCAAATAAAAACATGTAAGTGCTCGATGTTGCTTTCTACATAATATTATATATAACGTATCTTTAAAACTATATATTACAATCTGTGTACTAATGTGTCCTTGGTCTTGCCATGCTGGGTATGAGGTGAAACCTCATCTAGGCAGGATATCTAGGCAGGATATATTGAGAGAGAGAGAACAACAACGTGTATGATAATTGTTTTCAAAGAAACACGCCTTAAGAAACCGTACATTGTAATAAGACTTAATAAAATCAAAAAATAAATTAAATAAAAACATTTAATTCACCTTAAACAAACAATAACAACAGACAGCATTTTACGAACACGATATTCATCCTTTAGAGGGAACACGAAAATGTTTGCATCACTTGAATTTTGTTTTTTCCTGGTTCTGTTGTCAGAGTATTAGTTTAATGCACTGTTACCAAGTCTCTGTCTGTCACTATATGAGAGTTTTAATACTACATCCGTCATGACAAAATCGATAGAACCCGCGTACACCAAATATAAACTATGATGTATACTGTTTTTTAAATAAAATACTTGATATCTATATATGTCGGTCGATCATGCTCACAACTTTCAAACAGACGATTCATAGCTAAACGCTGCACTTAATAAATGCTTCTAAGAATATCCGTTTTTATTGTTTTTCATCTTAATATGATGATTATATCAACAACCTGCAATAGCAAGCCACTTGCGCCAACGGTTTTATAGCGATGTTGAATCACTCACCATCAGAGGTTTGCCACCGTTTTCAGTTAGTGTTTCCCCCACCATTTCAAACAGATGCTGAAACCGCTCAAACATATCTCAACGACCCACCACTTTCATTGATGTTCAGTGATGAGTTGTAATCACTTATCAACACAGAAACCGGATCAATACTTCTGGCTAAATGCCATTTATCGATTTCCTCTGTAGTAGCCAGCATTTAGTATTGATTAAATATTTCCAAACTATAAGAATCCAAGAACGATGATGTATTGAATATAAACGAGCACAGACAATTGGTATTCAATAAAACAGGTATGGAATTCGGTGTGCAATTATAATTGTCACGAGTTAGAAAGCTGGAATATCCAATATCAGTTGTAGAGTTATTGGAGAAGATATCGGATCGCTGTTTTGCAGAAGAATTGCTATATCTTTATCCATCGTTCTAGCCTTGTTTGCTGTGAAATTTTGGTTAAAAAGCAAACTTCTTCTCTACACATCTTATTAATTTTATTAATACGGTTTCATCAACACAAGGAAAGAGCAATTAAAACATGTTTGCACAATTGGTTCAGTCCGCCGACGTATATGTTTTATGACGTAGAATTCAGTCCATATCGCGTCTAACAAAGTAATTGCGAGATTAACAGATAAAAATATAACGTCTTATCACACTGATGTCTCAAACATATATGGTAATAATTCTACAAGACAAGGTTTTGTTCCTTTTTTTTTTAACATAGTTCACCTCAAACAATGAAGGTCGCCACTGTAGACATATGGATCTACTGAGAAAAAAGTGTGACTATTGGCCATATTCGGAGTTGCGCAGCGAGATGTCTGTTTACATTAGTTTTACATTTCTGCATGTCAGTAACGTCAGGAAAACAGGGAGCAGTATGGGAGGTCCAGCGTCCAGCAGCACGCTTTAGGAGTAGAAAGCTCTTCGGAATCCAGGGACCTCCACAGTGAATGGATGGGATTTGGCAAACTGTCGGGTTGGTCTAGTGAATTAACGTCGTGAGGGTACTAGAGCAACAAGCTCATCAGAGCACAATTCACTGAAGTACTTGTAAAACAGGCACAAGAAAGCAACATTGCGGCTATAGAGAAAGGGGCTAGAGCTTGGTGGATAGTGAAATATCTATCAAGCTGGCGACTCATTTTTGGACCTTGTTTAACAAGAAGCGGTATTTTCGTCCTATCTGAACTGCGTTCTTATTGTACATCTTCATGTTATTTAGACAAAATCAACGTTTATAATTCTAACAGAACTATTGTTTCCCTCAATAGATTAATAACCACGTTGTACAGCAATAAGTAACTACTAGTTTCTTGAAAATTATGCTAGACTTAAAAAAAAAAAGAAGTTAAAAACATAGAAGGACACATATAACTGTAAAAATACACCCGGGCACGCCAGTTAGGTAGAGTAAGTTAATACAAAAATTAATAATAAAGAATGTTTATTTTATTTTCACGTGTATATCTTCCTATTAAGGAGAGATACTAATTTAAAAAGGTTCAGATATAAAAATATATGTAAAAATACGACACGTCGTGTGTATATCTCTACGTAAAGTAAGGTATATGTATATAATCATGTATGTACATATCTACTCTTAAGCTATTATTTTAAACATGCGCGATGCAAAAAGGTTAGTAATATGAGTTATATATATATATATATATATATATAGAGAGAGAGAGAGAGAGAGAGGGGGAGAGAGAGAGCGAGAGAAATTAAGAGAGAGAGGAAGAAAAATAACTTTTCGAATTCATAAAATGCATCATATAAACAGTCTTGTCTTATTTATTAACAAAAATAGTTTGTAAATATAATATGTTAGCAGTATTAACTTTACACTATTTACTTGGCGCTATACGATATATATAGCCTACATTGACATACCCACACCTATATATATATATATATATATATATATATATATGTATATGTACATTTATATACATATGTATATATATATACATATGTATATACATATTTATTTATATATATACACATACATACATATATATACATATATGTATATATATACACATACATACATATACACCCATGTATACATATGTATATATATATATACATATATATACATATACACATACACACATATATATATACATATATATATATACATACATATGCATATATATACATATATATATATATATGTAGATACAACATCATATATATATACACATTATATATATATATGTACATATGTATACATACATATATCATACATATGCATATATATATATATATACATATGTATATATACATACATATATGTGCATACATATATATATGTATATATGAATATATATATACATATATATCCATATATAAACATAAATATATACATGTATATCTATATATAATTATATATATATATGTATGTATTTGTAATAAGGACTACATAACTTGACATATTTTATTAAATTATAGCTTTAACTATGTAATGTTTCTTGCTCTAAAGGTTGACTGTATAGTGAAATGTTAGATCAGTGTTGCAGAAATGTACTATTTGAAAAATACTTTAATATTTATAGCTATTAAGGAAAACCATCAGTAAAATACAAGTTTATAACCTATATAGTTTCTCATCGTTCGCTTAGTAAAACATACTATGGATGTTAGTAGGTTACTTAAAATATAATATTAAATGGAATATGTAGCATGTGTTTATCTTTTCTTTGTTTATTGATTTCCATTTCGTCTTCTTCTGTTTATACATTTTACCAATTATTCGCCTGAAAAAGATACAATTTGGCAAAATAGGTCTGATAACGCATAGACAATCAGAACAAACAGATAGTATAAATATTTCCTGAAAAGTTTTGATGTGAAATAATGATATAAAATGTAAAACAAACACTAAAGACAACATTATTCCAATAATATACAAAACTGTTTGGACAACATCCGTGTTGAAATAAGTCATGTCTTGGTTCGATTTGTGGGGATTTAATATGTCCTGCTCTAATGAATATATCCAATCGCTAACTTATGGACGTGACCTAATAATAAAACATTAAATCCGTAAAGTCCCTGTAAACGATTTGCCAATATATTTCTAACGACATTCTTGAATACTAAGTCTTCCTCAATGATAAATTTATGCAAGCAATATTGATATCTCTATTTCGAATCAATTGCTGATACTTTAAAATCGATTCCGGATTTTTTCCTTGTTTCATTATATAGGAGTTCGTGATGTGAATTCATCTTACCGTCTGTCGTCATTGCTATGACCTCTGGGAAACTTCTAGTTTCAGATAAGAAAGATTATTGACAATTTGCCTGATCTTAAAGCTATAAGAATAAAATTAATTTCTTTCTGTAAGAAATATTTTTTAGATGAATCTCGATTGTAAGAACAAAAAAAGGATACAACATGGTTATATCAGATAAACCCGTTTAAAGACAATGCAATATATAATTGGAATTATCTTGAATAATAATTCACCAAAATGGAGTGATCAAAATGGAGTGATCAAAATGTAGTTGTATCTGGACATTCTAAAATAAAAAAGGGATTGATCTTAGACTGAGTCATGAAGTTAAGTTTATATCGAAATTCATATAGTCGTCTATTATACTTGTGAAAAGTCAATTTCTCTTCTAAAAGTAAAGCTCTTATAGTGGGTTTGTTTGGTGAATTATCACACGTAGTGTACTATGATGATCCCTGTCAATTTGTATTGTTTTCTACCGTCGGGTTATTTCTTATTTATGAATAAGTGTTCATAGATTTTTAATAGTAAATAGTTTAACGTAGCTTATAGTTGTTGTCATTTGGATACATATGTTTATGTATGATATTTGTTGGGTGTTATTATCTACTTTATAATTAGTGTGCATCTGGTTGCAGTAATATAGATTGATATTTTTATTATTATTATCATTGTTATTATTATTATTATTATTATTATTATTATTATTATTAGTGTGTTTTTTATGGTGGCTAAGGAGAGTTTAATTTGTTGATCGACAATGTTGTTTGCGAAGTTAACACTGCCATCCTCGCGGACTCACATTTCAACCTGCAATAGTTGGTTGTTGATACGTTAACAACGCCTTGTTTGCTATTGTATTCTCGTCCTTCTTCAGGTACTTTTGCTGTCGTTGATAACCTGCTTGGAATAATAAAATAAACGGTTCTCACTATGCCAGTTTGTACCTGATGAATGTCGGAGAATACAACTGCAAACACGTTTTGAACATCAGATGGTCAAATGGTGTTATAACTTGTGCGAAGGGGCGAATAAAGAGTTGTTGCCTCGTCTTAGATTATAAACGCATTCTGTTTCATCTCCAATAACTGTGCTCCCCCTTTTTTTGGCTATTTGACTAAGATCAAAGTGTAGTATCTGTTCCGATGGATACTGCACGCCTGTCCTGTGCAGTTCAAGGAGGTCCACCCTCCCAGGCTTTGCCTCCCCTCTTTGGAGAGGAGTAAGTTTATTGGTTACTGTCTGAGGCGCCCCTACCGGGGAATGTCGACGGGACTGCCCAGGCAATTTTTAAATGACCAGACTGCTCACCTCTCGAGCGCTGGCTTATCTTATCCCACTTTCTCGACCTTGTGTCACATCTTACCTTGTGGGAGGTAGATAAATAAAAACTGTGCTCCCCCTTTTTTTGGCTTTTTCGCTAAGATCAAAGTGTAGTATCTGTTCCGATGGATACTGCACGGCTGCCCTGTGCAGTTCTAGGAGGTCAACCCTCCTAGGCTTTGCCTCCTCTCTTTGGTGAGGAGTAAGTGTATTTCTTACTGTCTGAGGCGCCCCTACCGGGATATGCCGACGGGCCTGCCCAGGCAATTTTCAAATGGCCAGAGTGCTCACCTCTCGAGCGCTGGTTTTCAAACCCCACTTTGTCGACCCGATCTTGGGTCACATCTTACTTGTGGGAGTAAGATAAAACTGGCCTTGTGCTTAACTCCTGGGGAGGAGTAAATAAAAAAAAACTGTGCTCCCCTTTTCAATGCAAACATACATATTTCTTTTAAATACAAATAAGTGTATTTTAATACATATTATAAAAATGTATGACTCTAAAAAAGAAACAAAAAAAACAACAACGAACAAAAGAACTAATGATGTAAACACACTTTGGTCACTGCAGTCTTTCAATTACCTGCAACTTATCGACAACATACGTAATATTTCCAGTCTCCGTCTTTCTATAAAGATTATTACACTATGTGTTCTTCGGAATTGTTTGATCTATTTGCTACTGCCTTTATTCCTCACTCGTTAGTCTAGAGAGATAGAAAAAAACAAACCTAAAACGTAAATCTCTCAACGTTATGATAGATTTGAATCATTAACGATCCAAAACTGATGCTTCAAAATATTTTGTCTACACAGGCTAGGTCGAGAATTGTTAATAACTAACGCCTCAATAATATTAAGATGGTAATTCGACCTAGCACTGTACAAAACAGATCACCGATCGGAATACTTGTCAGAACAACTATTTGTACCAACCAGGTGATTACCGATGGCTGATTCCCGTGCATGTAAATATACATATATATATATATATATATATGTATATTTACATATATATATATATTTATATATATATATAATATTTTTAAATAAATATTATATTATTTATACCTACAGACGCTAGCGTTTCAAGCTTATTGCTCTCATCAGTGCAGGGAAGTAACAATTTCAGACGGTCGGGAGGCGTGAACCCGGTACACAGAGTCAGCCATATCCACTCGGCCCACGGAAACTGTCACGTAATTTAGGGAAATTAAGATCTATATGTACCTAGAAGCGGGCACAGATAGAAGACTAGTCGAGAGTGTTCGACGAACGTATTCGGAACTTTGCATTAGAGCTTTTTGACAGTCTATTTTTAACTTTCCCGAGAGTGCTCAACTTTAATTTCTTAAAGGGGCTTAGTATATATATATATATATATATATATATATATATATATATATATATATATATATATATATGTGTGTGTGTGTCGTTCACCTGGAAGAGAAATATATAATAATATAATTTTTTTAAATGAATAGGAAAAGAGAGCTAGATTATTTAGTATATAGAGGCTTAATCAATAACGTGAACTAAGAAATGAAAAACTAATTTAGAAAACAAAATGTGCCGTATATTGAAAGGTCAGTAATTTAGCTGATCTGTCTCCATGCATATATATATATATATATATATATATATATATATATATATATATATATATATATATATATATATATAATGAAGGAGAATGGAAAGGAATTAGAGAAAGCAAAAGCCAAATCAAAATTCAATTCAAAAGTTCAAAGCAAGGTATATTCCGCAAAAAGGCAATTTATTCAAGTTAAATTTTCCTTAAGCCAGGCTTTTCAAAGATCAAAATCTTATCATCAGAGGAAGTCGCTGGGATAGATAAGTTGGCATTGGCCAAGAATTAAAATTTGAAAAAATGAAATAAAATAAAAGTTGTAGGGAAAGAAACGTAGGGCAAAACTGTGCCAGGGTGCAAGCAAATGTCCGATTGCCAAAAAGTCCGGTGTCGAAGAGTCCAACAGAGAGAATACGATGTAGATATGTAGGTCGTTAGAGGCACGAGAAGTAATGAGAGAAGTTTCACAGTTAAAATCCAAGCAGCCACAACTTCAGGTACGGCGAAAATAGAAAATCCAAAAAAGGGTAAGAAGTCCAATAAGAAGTACATTCGATGATGCAGGCAGGCGTCAGAGGAGATTAAGATGTAAAATATTCGTCATTAAAGAAACTTCCCGGGCAGAGATGACTGATGTTGGACTCTTCGACACCGGACCTTTTGGCAATCGGACAATGCTTGCACCCTGGCACAGTTTTGCCCTACGTTTCTTTCCCTACATCTTTTATTTTATTTCATTTTTTCAACTTTTAATTCTTGGCCAATGCCAACTTATCTATCCCAGCGACTTCCTCTGATGATAAGATTTTGATCTTTGAAAAGCCTGGCTTAAGGAAAATTAAACTTGAATAAATTGCCTTTTTGCGGAATATACCTTGCTTTGAACTTTTGAATTGAATTTTGATTTGGCTTTTGCTTTCTCTAATTCCTTTCCATTCTCCTTCATTTCTACCTGCTCTATCCTGGATATTGAGCTGTATACTCTTCACAATAGGGTTTTACCTTTCCTAAAAGTTCACTTTTAGTACACCTTTATATATATATATATATATATATATATATATATATATATATATATATATATATATATATATATATATATATATGTGTGTGTGGGGGGTGTATGTAGACATTTTTTTAAATAATAGAATTTGTTTCTTTAATAAGACCTTTTTTATTTATTCAGTTTTTCTGATGGGCTTTTTGTATTTAAATCAAATAAAATTTTAGATGCCCCATAGGTACTACAAACATTTTCGATTCTTCGTTGAATCATCCTCAGGTGTCAAAAGCATAAACCTTAAAAAAATAGATGATGTATAAAAAGACGGCGGAGAAACGCGCAGCTAGCTTTTTTTGCCTTGTCCCAGGAAAGACGTTGACGATTTAAATTTTTCGACGCTAGAGTGGCATCACAGAATCAAATCGAAGTGCGTTAATCATTTTTAAATGGTTCCACGGGTTTTATATATGATGGTTATAATTTTGATGTTCTTTTATCGTTGCGAAATGTTTTTATTATATATATATATATATATATATATATATATATATATATATATATATATATATATATATATATATGTCGCCCTCAATCTAGGCTCGACACAGTGGTGAGTAGTATTAACATAGCCGTTGTCGTAGCTGCTATGCATGTACTCTTCATAAGTTAATGTAAAGTTTCTGTGAGAGGATACATCTAATTACTTTACTGCGTCTTGGATAAAAGCCGACACATCACTACGCTAACAATTGCAAACGTTTATTCGAGCGACATCCAACCTTCATTTCACCGACAAACACCGTATATACGTAGACTGAAAATCATTCTGCATCCTTTTCACAGTGTTGCGCAACATTTATAGTCGGCCACCAAACCGTTTCTTTCAATAAATTGGAGCTCAGTCGAGAAAATATCACTAGCAACGTGATAAAGAGTCTTTACGGAAGATAAGAAGATATTCCTCACTAAATTCCGAAGTCGGTGTTATACTCTGTCAAGGAAAGACAATATGCCCAAAGCGACACCTTCCGAGATGTGGCAACAAAACTCAATTTTAAGACATATTTGACTATCCTACACGTAGAGAATATTTTCTAGATTGCTAGAATTATCGAATTTTTTTCCCATCCGGTACCGAATTTATCAATTTCAAGTCTAAAGTGAAGGTCAGTCTTAGATTCTTATCGAGGCTTTCTCAAAGAAAAAGGGCCATTCATTAAAAGTGAAGTTCCATGCGTAGCTGGTGAAAGGTAACGTATTAAATGTAACCAGCCACCTTTTCCTGTTGTAGCTTTTTCCTGGCTAGAATGAAGAGAGAGATAGATAGATAGAGAGATAGGGGAATCGGAAAGGACTCGATCATTAAGGTAAAGGTAAAGGTCGCAGTATCGTTGCCGACATCGCACACTGCCCATGGTCGTAGTATATGGAAGGCGGAGCCCATTCCTCTCCTTCCCTGGTACCTATTTACTGCTGGGTTGACAGAGGAAGTTTTCTGACCCGAAAATTCGTATGCCGTGATCGTCCAGCTCAAAGACAAGTGCATAACCACTCGTCCACAGTCCCTATTGTCTTAAATATTGACAAGAATAATAAAACCTTCGAAATCGACGTACTACACTGTATTGGTACAATGAATTCTTCAAGTTCGCTTTTCCATTGATTCCAGTCAAGTTCACCATTTCAGTTTAGCTAATTGAAATATATTTTATTATTATTAACTATTGACGGCGATCTTTTTCTATTGTAAAAGAAAAGAAAAGAAAGACCAATGAATCATGTGCATGCTGCCAGCAACAATAATTTGAAAATCTATAGGAAATCACTTTTAATTCTAACAGTTTCCCAATTCAGATTTCAGACAAGTTTCCTCGTTGTTGTTTCGATTTTTGCCTCATTAAAATGATTTTTTGTCAGACTTAACATCGAATAAATAAATCAATAAATCACTTTGTGTTTTCAAATAATCAGAAATAATTGGTGCAGACAGACGGCATTTATTTCATTTATTTATCTCAGCATGTATACGAAATGCACTCAACTGACGTATTTACTTTTTTATAGATTATAAACGCACTCCATACAATTATCTTTGTATTTGGCCAAATAATATGTGAATGTTTTAGTATAGGTAATGTATTGCCTGTTTCTGAAAAATAGTATATTCTCAGTAAGAAAAATAGTACGTATATCGATCTTGACCCTGTTTTCTGCGAGTTTCTTGTCGATAACGTTCGGCTATCCTACGCAAACACCCAAGAGATGACGAGCCGATTTGTACCAGACGACAATTTGATACGGTGCTACGTCCTGTGATTTTAAGTTATATTTCAAGAAATGTTCTAAAAGAAACAATAAAAAAACAAAACAAGCAAAACATAGCGAAGTTACCGTTATCAAATACATTTTTTTATTTTATTTTGATACGTTGCTGCTTCCTATAATTTTTAGTTATATTTGCAAGAAACTTTTTAAACAACAAAACAAATTAAACAAGCAAAACAGAGCGAAATTACTGTCATCGAAGCAATATTTTTAACACTAACCCTAACCCTAAATCCTAACCCTAACCCTTACCCTAACCCTTACCCTAACCCTAACCCTAACCCTAACCCTAACCCTAACCCTAAATTCTAACCCTAACCCGAACCCTTAACCTTAACCCTAACCCTTACAACAACAACAAAAAAACAAGCAAAACATTAAAATACTAGGATGCAGCACCGTATCAAAATTGTCGTCTGGTACAAATCAGCTCATCATCTCTCGGGCGTTTGCGTAGGATAGACGAACGCTTCCGACAAGAAACTCACGGAAACCGGGTCAAGATCGATATAAGTACCAAAAACATAAAATAAATAACAATACACCATGTATATTACTACGTCATAATATTGGGCTGTTTTTTGCAATGTTGGCATCATCAATTTGTGAGTATTTAATTTGGTACTGGTACAATTTTTGACGCATGCTAACACCCATTTTCCTCGGCATCTTCCGGCTGGTTACGTAAGCAAATCAAACGCTAGTCGCCGTATGTAAGATTTGTAAACGCCATTTAAAAAAAGTACGAAGCTAGCACTATAAAATGTGTTACATTTTAACACTCAACCACACACTCAAAATATATTTTACATATTATGATGCAGGAATCATTAATGTTTGCTCTCATTTAAAATAAGCTCATATTCGAAGTCTATATTTAATATATTCGTTCTTGTATTGATTAAGGTCTCAATTTAAACAAATTGGATTTATCGCGTTTTGCATTATAACTCTTCATTTATTTTTGTACGAATTAAATATAATGACACAACTGTTATAACTTTGTCTTTTTATACCGGAATAGTTTTTTCAAGAGAAAATTAAGGTTGGTTGAATTATACTTCCTTTTTGTTTTCAAGAAATTGTTTATTTTGTATTTTTTTTAGAAGACCGGCTCGGTTAGGGTTAGGATGAAACTTTTTTATTTGACATTTTTGAAAAGGTAAGCTGTTGGGTTTCCGATAAGTTGGGTTTTTGTTTCATCTTCCAAATAATTTCACAATTTACTCAATTCACAATTACAAATTGTCGCTTACTGTTTCTTAATATGATTCTGTCTGTTTACGTAAACAGTCGGAAAATGGTGACAAAATTAGTATTTTGCATTAATCACAAAATGTATAAGTACCTTCATGTTTACGTCTTCTGGATTAGGATTCAAACGTTATTGTCTAGAAACAGTACAGAAACTGACTATATCCAAGGAATCGATTTTATGTAAGAACTTTGTTTATAGAATATAAACAAAGTAATGGTTTAAAGTAAATAAATAAATTAAAGCGAAATATATTTCTGTCAAATGTGTGTATGATTGGCATACCCGTATTCATATTTGCACGTGGAATAGCTAGGAGGCATTATGCCACATTCAATGAACACACGAAAACGCGTCTTATTGCTGTATCACTGTCGTGTAATACAGGATAAATGTATAATAATAGTTTAACATTTGCGAAAAAATCCATGGGTAAAATATACGTGTGAAAACAATTTTTAATTTTTCTGAATCTAAATAAATATCTGAATTATAAAACTTATACACTTATTAGGTGATTGAGCACTTAAAATTTAGCGCAATAGAAATCAGTTATATTCATGTATATTGCATGAGAATATAATTTGTAGCGTAAATAATATAATTTTAAAAAGTTAGTGATCAGTTTATTTTAATAATTTAAAAGTAAGGATAATATATGAAGAATGATTTTGACTTTTTATAAAAGAACAGGGGTGTCGTCTGCGTAATATACCTCACCTATAGAACGTGTGTTACTACACTGCTGCTGAAGCGAATCATAAATCCTTACTATATCTAACAATACCTCAAGATTCCCCAAATGGGAAAGTTTGTCTGGACAATTATTCTTTATAGAAAAGAACATATTGTATACTAAACGCTAAAAGGAACATCTTCAGTTATGATAAACAAACATGTATTGCTCTCAACACAAATAAAACAGTTTCATGAGCAATATTCTTTAATTGATACCTTATTATTATGATATTTTCAGTTGTAAAGTATTTATAATTATTGAATAATACCCAGTGTTTGATTTTTGTTATTTCTTCCTTACAAAACAAAACATTCCTTATAACTAAGTTCGTGTGGCTACGACCCCTGTCAAACATAACTCCGAACGGATAGTGAAAGAAAAGACTAGCCTTTTTTTTCTCATAGCAGCGCGGACCGTGGCTTGGATGACGTGTGAACGAGTATTTCTTTTTAGAAATGCGCAATGATAAACGTTGAGAATAAAATTGTAATACATCGTTGAAAATAAAATATAAATGTTGACTAAAAAACAGAACACAGGTTTAACAAACACAACATATCTATATAGATACAAATTTACAATTGTTTGAACATTGTTTTTGTATGAACATTTTTTCGTTTTAAAGTTCAGTACTTATTTTGTAGAAATTTCGGAGAAAGCAGCTAGATTTATAAGTGTATGTCTGTATATATGTGTTTCTTGGACGAGAATCAGACATAGGCCTCGAGGATAATATAATGACGGACAAAGGGATAGTTTTTACGGGCATTAAACGAGAATAATAGCACGAACAAAAATAATAACTAAGTGCTTACTACAAAATTGAATCAGTAAAACTTTTTTATAGAACGTACAAAAACCTGCTCCTTTGTTTGTTGCTATATTGGCAAACTCTTGTTAGGATTTTCAAGATAAACATGCATAAACATAAACACAGACAGATATGAAGTAAATAAAGAAAACAACGGTTCCAATGTCTGCTTCATTCTCCGATCCATAAAATGCAACAGTTAAAGTTTCAAATGTCAATACCTAAATTTACATTAATTGTGTTTTAGATATAAATATAACTATCACATATATATGGCACTACGTAGTTTGATATTGTTTTTCTTTGCGATAGAACATCGTTGTTTTTTGGTATTTTTCCACTTCCTAAGCGATAAAGAGTATGTAATATATTGAATAAGGTCGCTTTTTATCGGACGGTGTTTATTTAATTATATATATATATTTATTAATTAATTTTTACGTACATAAAAGTAATCCATCAGCAATGGGTTTCTAGCTGATGACGGCTGATAGCCAGAAACACGTCTAAGTTATATAATCATGTATGTATAAGACCGGTCCGAAGAAGCATTAGTATTCTCAACAGAAGCATGGTGCAAATTGATCAGGTTTTACTATCGCCCACACAGTTTAACTTCCTACATCGCTTGCTCACACTAATCTGAATACCAGCATCTAAAATGTGGCCGGGGTTCATCCAAACACGATCAACAAACTTTCCAGCTGTTTTTTTTTAAACGTAGTAAATTCGTGCAGGAATTAATTTCAGTTGTTTCTTTGTTTTATGGGAGTGCTGCTGTAATGTCTCTTCCCAGATAGATTCGGCAGTATTTCCTTCATTGGCGTAGTACAGCTGGAGTGTGTAGAGGCCCCCACGTGCGATGTGTGATCAGTGCTCGAGTCAGGAAGCAGAAGACGCTTGTCATGTCATATATTAATATGAAAGTGAAGCAAATCAGCGTTAGAACGCAAGATACATCGAGATGCCACTTTCCACTGTTAATTGAGTGTTTTTCCAATTCGTCAGTGAGAGTCAAATGATGTACTACTATATCAGATAGGTCTATCAGGACCATGTGACAGCAGTCCTCATTATCAATCGTACTAATAGTGATTATTTACTTCTGCCATGTCGTTATATTCTGAAATAAAATTGCACGAAGTACTTTGATATGTAAATTTTGTTTATCAGCTCGTGTCTTTCAGTCGTAGGCGTGCCCCTTTTCTTCCTGCGTTTTTCACGGATTTTTTTTCTGCTGTGGAGAAATCGACTCTGAAACTAAGTATTTCTTTCTCATCAAATCGTTCTTGGAGTTCATACATTTAATCTATTCCTCTTTCTGCTTCTCGTAAAGTCAGTTATTTCTATCGATATTAAACTTTCTCACACCTGTGGCTTCTTGTATCCCTACAAATCTACATCAGGCAATGTATGTTGCACTGTTGCCATAGTTTTGCTTGTAAATCTTTACCACATTTGAGGATGTCTTATGTGCGGAAACGTATCTGTAATTTGTATTGCCACCATCGTTTCTTCTCTGCACCTTCTCTCTCATAGACGTGATGTTACTAGTCTCAGTCTTTTCTATAAGTACTATTATGACATGTGTTCTTTAGAATTATGTAATATATTCCCTGCCTCTTTAGTTCCAGCTCGTTCGACTCGTTTTTCTCGTGGTCTCCCTTCACTCGTTGTTTTGAAACCTCATTGTAATACTACTTCTTATTCCAGTAGCTGTTTTCCAAGTAACGCTAGCTTGTGGATATCTATTTCTGCTGATTCTTTTCCATTAGCAAGGCTATACTTTTTGTTTTTGTAAGGATTAAGGCAAATAGGCATCTCCAGTCTTTACGATAATCATATTTCGTTCTTGTTGGCTCTTTACATCAAGTGGCTCTATGCCTTGTCTAGAGCAATTTTAATGAGAACAAATGTTTAGCAAATGGAGTACAACATAATCAGAGGAGATGTGGTCGCGCATGACAGTAATAGGAACGAAATACGACATAGACATTAGAAGTTCAGAATAGAAATGTTTATAAGTGGTTGGTCTCTATGAAGGGGAAAATTCGATCCGAGAAATTCAATGGCGAGAAGTTATTTTTATTATAGTAACTTTGTTTGACTCCCATTCTATGCTGGGTATATCATGTTGAACAATTGAAAATTAGGAGAATATTAGAAAATATCGTATTTTAGGTGTGGCGAAAAACGACATGTGTCCTCAACCGATTTAGGGCGATGTCGGCTTTTACAGCTCGGTAAAAAAGTGACAAAGCACGATAGAAAACTTTTATGAATTACAAAGAACAATGTATCGGAATTGATAGAAAATTCGAAAATTTACTTGCAGAAGTAATACGGATTCCGTGCGAAGAATCAATGTAAGTATAACAATCGGTACTGCACCTCTAACTAATGGCTTCTTATTGTGAGTTGATCAGTAGTCATTGCTAGACGAAAAACTCGATTAAGCCTTGTTGAATTTGATAATAGCCACACCCGACATTGTTTCACAGCCATCCCCGATATTGGGTCAAATCAAGGTACTCATTAACGTATACCAAATGTAGAATGAAAACAGAAAAAAAGGATTTACATTAACAATAAAACAAAGATCAGCTGAATCCATCAAATAGTTGATGAGATACAGGGTGGCACATACATACGTACGTATGTACATACGTACGTACACACAGATAACATGATTTCATGATTGAACTTTCTGGATCTCTGGGTTGCCTTGATTAAGTATGCTGAAATTCTACACACTTATAGAACGTATCAAATATAAAAAAGAAAGAAAAGGAAAGTAAATGCATTTTTAACAATGTGTTGTATATTGCTGCTTGTGATCATCTGATTGGTGTCTTTTGTTCAAATGAGCAGGTGTCTATATTAATCGCTATGTTATTTTCCATTTGCAGCTGATACGAGAATATGAAGACAGCAAAAAAATAAGTATTACGTCATGAATTATATATGTTATTTCACACTAAAACGAAAGAAAAATATATGCTTCATGTGAGTTTTGTCGGTTAAGTCATAACTTCTCCTTTGTTGTTATACACACCAATATAAGGATAACCACGATAAAACAAGCCCGTAAATGAATGTCGGTTTTACTCTGGAACTGTAGAATAAAACAGTACAGATATAGTGATAAACATGCACTCTCGATGATGTCATGGAAGTATGACGTCATCACTTAAAGTACAGATCGAGGCTAGCGTTTTATAAAAGTATTAAATGTATACATCAATTTGGAGAAATTCTCTCGATCCTAAGATATATTACATTTTAATTATTATATTTATATGCTCGTATTTGCTTCAAGAATGCACATGTCGTTTAAATTTACGAATTTGCAAATTACTCGATTATTATTATTTCCATATGAAATAGGTGTATATCTTCATGTATTTTTTTCTTACTTCATCACATGTAGTGTGCATATGTCTCCCTCCAGTACAATCATTACATATTGATCAAAAGTTTTAGTCGTGCACTTTGTTATTTATAGTTTTTTTCTAATAATTCTATTTAATCTATATACATGAATTGATCGATTTTCCTGTTTAGATGTAAATATATTTTCTTGGTTAGCATCTATTAAGTAGGTAGGTGAGTGATATCATTGCTAAAATGAACCCACTTTGATGTACGGAATCCCATTCGTAAATGCAACCTTCATCTTTTTCTCTGCCATTAGTTGGCCTAAAGTTCTTGTTTCGAATTTACAATGTTCTGCTTATTAGACATTTTAAAGTGTCGAATACATTTTCCTTTCTTGTAATCGATCAACATTTTTAGTATTCACTTACCTGGTTTTTACCTTGTTCGGTAAATTCTGATCGATATATATATCAACTTATTTTCTAGTAGATATATTGCATCTTTATTATTATTATTATTATTATTATTATTATTATTATTATTATTATTATTATTATTATTATTATTATTATAATAATTATTATTATTATTGTTCTTATTATTATTATGATTGATTTTTCTGTTTTTATTGTTTTTTCTTGCTATCGACATTTTGTCTGTATTACTTTGTATTATTATTATTATTATTATTATTATTATTATTATTATTATTATTATTATTATTATTATTATTATTATTATTATTATTATTATTGTTTTTATTATCATTATTATTATCATTTTATTATCATTTTATTATTCTTCTTATTATTATTTTATTATCATTGTTAGTATCATTATTGCTAGTGAAGGTCTAATTAATGCCCCCCCCCTATTTCCTTTCATCGACCTTGAGCCTCCACGAATCTTTTGTGATGGCTCTTTTTTTTGGGGGAGCCCATTATTATTATTATCATGATTATTATTATTATTATATTATTATTATTATTATTATTATTATTATTATTATTATTATTATTATTATTATTATTATTATTATTATTATTGTTGTTGTTGATTTTCTGTTGTTTTTATTTTTGATGTTTTCGCTATTGCCAATATTTTCTGTATTACTTTGTACTATTATCATCATTATTATCATTATTATGATAATTATTATCATTATTATTATAATCATTATTATTATTATTGTTGCTTTTTGTTGTTTTTATTTTTGTTGTTTTCGCTATTGCCAATATTGTGTGTATTACTTTGTATTAGTATTATTATTATCATTATTATTATTATTATTATTATTATTATTATTATTGCTTTTTGTTGTTTTTATTTTTGTTGTTTTTGCTGTTGCCAATATTTTCTGCCTTACTTTGTATTATTATCATCATTTCTATTAAACTATGCAGCCGAAATGACAGTGGTGTTTGTAGCATTAGCACTAGTAGTAACAGAAGCAGCTGTAGAATTAACATAATGTTTCCGTAACGCTTATCTTCGACAATGATTTTTGGAAAAGAGAAACACATACACTGACACTGGTGTTTAGTTTCCTAGTGTGTTTAGACGATATAAGAAGTGGAATAATTGCGAGGCAAAGTAAAGAATCGTAGAGAATGGGATACGTGGATAGAATGAAATATGTAAAGTGAAGAAAAGGAAAAGAACCAGCGACTGAATTGCATACAATGCTTATAAGTCAAAAAAGTAAAGATAGTGAGAGAAAAGAAAAATAACCAGTTCGAGAAATAAATAGAAAGAGAGAGAGAGAGAGAGAGAAAGAGATAAAGCGAGAGAGAGAGAGAGAGAGAGAGAGAGAGAGAGCTAACGCGTGTATGTGTGTTTGTGTGAATATACGAAAAAAAGAGAGAAGAAAATGTGATGAAAATAGAAGAGAAAAAGCAATAACATAAAAGGAGAGAGCACAAGTAGGGGGGGATACAATAAAAAAGATAGATATGAAAGTAAATATGATCATAGGGAGATGTGAATTAAATAAAGAGAGATAAGAAAGTTTGAATAGAATAATACAACTATGTATATATATATACATATATATATACACATATATATACATATATATATATATATATATATAAATATATATATATATATATATATATATATATATATATATATAGTAAATGAAGGAAGAGAGGTGAAGATATACGAATGACAAGTCTGTTTTAACAGTTGTTCAATGCAAGGTACACTCGATACAAACATGTTTATTTGTCTTTCCTTAAGCCAAGGCCTTTCAAAGATTAAAATCTTATCATGAGAGGAATTACATCAATTGATAAGTTGACAGTGAATTAGCCAAAAATCCAAACTTTTAAAAATATGAAGTAATGGAGAGTTAGAGTGTGCGTGTAAAAGAATATGGAGTATGTCCAGTTGGTGAATGTCCGTTGATATGGTGTACGGTGAATGGAGACTTAAAGATATATATATATATATATATATATATATATATATATATATATATATATATATATATATATAGAGAGAGAGAGAGAGAGAGAGAGAGAGAGAGATACTGTATATTACATATTTCAGCAATGTACCGCGGTTTCATCCAAAAGGGCAGATTTAAACATATTTAGTAATATATATATATATATATATATATATATATATATATATATATATATATATATATATATATATATAGTCTCGGAAGTTTCTCAACCATTAAAACTATATAAAAAATAAAAATTAAAAAAAAATTAAAAAACTAAAAAAAAAAACAAAAAAAAAAAACAAACTTATAGTCTCAAGTCTTCCAGTGGAAAATCACTCATGTAAGTCAATTTATTTTTTACAGTTATTATATTAGTTAGTTTCTAACACTATTTTAAGGGATCATCAGTTGTTTACCATGAAAAACTGTTTCGGGAATTTATATATATATATATATATGTTTTTTTTAAGTGATTAAAATTCTGATTTTTATATACAATTTTTAAAAGAAAATACACTCGATGAAATTATTTTAATTTTCTTTTAAAATTTTAATGTTTATCATTAATTAGTCATACCTCTGATTAGAAAAACATTTTTAATTTACATTTTTTGCGCAATTTTGAAAAGGAAAACTCCTACGAAAATGTTGTGTTATATATTTGTATATGTACCGGTTATTTGTTTATAGGTATCATTGTGTGTTTTCCACTCCTATTCTACCAGCATATCCACCTGTGATTCTTTCTGTCAGCGGATGTTTATCAAGAACTAAGTTTTTTTTCTGTAAGACATGTTGCTCTAGCCGCTGATAAAGACGCGTTTTGGACCAACTTTAGCAAATTATAAATTAAAATGAAATAAAATATAGTATTTTCGAACAGTTTTGAAAACGATTGTACGCCATTATAGATTTGATGTTGTAATTGTTTGGAACAGTAAAAGTAATGCTTTGATTCATTAAATAGTTCTCTCTCTCTCTCTCTCTCTCTCTCTCTTTCTATATATATATATATATATATATATATATATATATATAGAGAGAGAGAGAGAGAGAGATGGAGAGAGAGAAAGAGAAATAGCAATAAATAGCAGAGGAAGTAAATGAATACAATCATATTGAAAAGAAAGAGAGGGAATAAGATTTTAGACATAGACAAAGGGAGAAATGAATACAATTAAGGAAAAATTAGGGGGAAATATGATCATAAAAAGAGAAAAACGAATGTATGAAATTATAAAGGTGAAGGAAGAATATCTAATAAAAACAAAATGATAAATAGAAATAGAAAATAATAATAAATGCAAGTTAGATAACAAATATAAAACAAAAAAATACATTTTCTATGTACTATTTAAAATATTTAACGGAAAACCCGATAGTTACCTAAAAATAAAAAAATATATAACATCAATTACATGAAATGCGAACAAAAAAAATACTTGAGAATTACGTTACATTAACACATCCATATTACGAACCGCAAACTAAATAACAAAACACAATATTAACCTCAGAATAACATCATTGATATCCGGGCAATTACATGAACCGCCAACTCAATAGGAAACAGAAAAAGCTTACCTGAAAATAACACAGCATTATTAAAGCAAATATATTAACCGAAAACTGAACAAGAAAAGAAAAATACTTTAGAATAACATAACAATAACACAGCTATTATATGAACCGCAAACTAAACAAGAAAACACACAATTAAGATGCAAATAGCATAACATAAACACATCAATTATATGAACTGCAAACTGGAGAAGAAAAAACGAAATTAACCTGAAAATAGCATAAATAAACACATAAACTATATGAACCGCAAACTGGAGAAGAACAAACGAAATTAACCTGAAAATAGCATAAATAAACACATCAACTATATGAACCGCAAACTGGAGAAGAAAACACGAAATTAACCTGAAAATAGCATAAATAAACCCATCAACTATATGAACTGCAAACTGGAGAAGAAAACACGAAATTAACCTGAAAATAGCATAAATAAACCCATCAACTATATGAACAGCAAACTGGAGAAGAAAAAACAAAATTAACCTGAAAAAGTATAACATAAAAACCTTAACTATATGAACCGCAAACTGAACAAGATAAAACAAAACTCACCTGATAATATCATAACATAATAACAGTAATTATATGAACCGCAAACTCAGCAAGAACATAACTATTTCCATTCTAAGTTTTATTCTCGTATTTGTTCAAACGGTATACTCTTGAATATTCAACATAATAATTGAACAGTTGACAAAATAAGAGTTAATTTTAAGTCCATTTAATTATTTTTCAACTACCATAAATCAAAAGGTTTTGTACTCGTAAAATGTATGACAGATAGTAATTAAACACAGGTAACCATGGATGACGGATTATTGATTATTAACGCTCACTGTTTACTCTGAAACATCACACGGTTGTCATGGTGCTTGGATAATAGTAACAGTAACCCTATTAGAGTGAACAATTACATATTTCGGAAATGTCATTTATGTCTTCATATCAGAAAAATACCATTTTGATAAAAAGTGTCTATAAAATACACTCTTCAAAGATTATGCGGCACCAGATCGCATGCACCGTCTGGGGAATTATCTGAAAATATGGAAGCAAAATATACAGATGAGCATGATAGTCAAAAATTCGATTTGATCAAGTGTTGGAAGAATAGTTTGGTAAACATCTGAGTAAAGACTTGAATTACATAAAAGCAGCATAATGATAGGACAGCAGCGTGATTAATGAGACATTTAGGAGCTTACATTCGATCAGTAAGTAAACACATTTATTAAAATATAGTGTTTAAATAAATGCTAAAAAGACAAATAAATCAACCCGGCATTGAATCTGCCCCTACGCGAAATAGGGGCTATTAGCGTATATGTCGGAAACTTAGTGCTATTATATATTATAAGTGTAATAATAATATATTGTCAATTTTCTCTGTTTGGTTTTATTTAATATACATTGCATCGACGTTCTGTGTATAAACTCAGCCTTCTTACATTACAACCGTATTAATATCATTTCTTTTCGGCATCCAGTTTCTGTGAAGGTTACGGTGTGTTCTAGACTTAGTAGTAACAAATAAATGTTCGATGACTTTCAGTCTTCTGTGATCTAAAAATCCTACTGGTTAATCTCCGACTAGATGAAATTGTAAACAACGAACTAGATCAGAAAGAGAATAACGCACACACATACATACTCACACACTTATATGTATATATATATAATTATTTTATATACAAACACATGATATTATAAGAAGATGTAATATATCATTTATATATTTTCATTTTTTACTTCAACACCGCTAACTACGTGAGTAGATCTAGGTAGTAAGTTATAAAATATATTAATGGGAACAAAGCTAAGCCGATGCGTCCGCGTTTCATCCACGTGAATAATCCGTAGGCTAGATTCATAGAATATTTATGATTGTATATATCTACGGGGAGTTTAGTCTAGCTGGCTCACAAATCAAATTTGATCTTCCAATATTGTTAAACCATCTATTATAACCATAAATGCACATTTAATAATAAAAAACAACGCTCAAAGAAAACGGGCGCTCTACACTAATCAGCTGTAAAATAGTACAACGGGAATGCCCATGTAGATATTTTGACGATCCGTGTAGATTATGTTTTAATATTAAGTTTAGAATTCTGAACCTTAAATATTCCCTAAACCTATTAAACTGTTGAAGTGAAATAGTAAACAACTGTATACACATAACAAACTTTACATTTCACAGGAAAATAAAATTTGAAAAATAAATAAAATAATGAACTAAATCAACACCTAGGATAACAACAAATAACAAAATAAATAAAACTAAAACTATTGCAACATGCGCGTCACCTGTAATTCGACATATTCACAAAAGGTGTACTTCATCCCGAGACAAAAAAAAATAAAAGAAACAGATATCAAGTAAAGAGCTTTACCGTTAGCTAGTGAACATTTAAAGCTGTTGAGGAAGCAACGAATAACATGAATCGTTGGCAAACTAAGCTAATCACTACGTTGACATATGATAACACGAATTCCATGCACTTAGCCTGACGAGTCCTTACAGTGATAAAACGCGGGAATGTGTAGCTTAATAGCCCTAAATACTTTTAATATATATATATATATATATAAGGTTAATACAACAGATATAAGAAGCAACTAATATATTTCATTAGTGAACATCCGGATAAAAATGAAGCCCAATATACTGGATAGAGCATTAATAGGATTAGATGAAGTGAAAGAATAAAATAAGGTGCGAATCAAATGTTATTACAATTCAAAGTTCAAGCAAAGTAATTGAAAGTCTTACCTCATGAGTTTTCAAAGAAAATCTTCTCCTCAGAGGAACCTTACTGCAATGACATTACAGCAAGTATATTTTTATATATTTTCAAAGTTTAATTTTATTACCTGCAGTAATGTCATTGCGGTAATAGTCCTCTGAGGAGAAGATTTTCTTTCAAAACTCATGAGTTAAGGACTTTAAATTACTTTGCTTGAACTTTGAATTGTAATAAAGTTTGATTTGCACCTTATTTTATTATTTCACTTTATCTAATGCTATATATATATATATATATATATATATATATATATATATATATATATATATATATATATATAGGTGTTCATACCTTTTTTTAAAGAATCCAAATAAATTTTAAAAACAAGGGGTAAAGTAAATCAAAATACCTTTCAAAGCATGTTAAGATGCGATGATGTTTTATTAAAAAGAAAAAAAATCGAAACCGATTTTTTATTTAAAACAATTTTTATTTTTTATTGTATATTACATATATATTTCGCCAAGTAAAATCGGCCTCTTCGGTGTAGTTAGATCAGATGTTAATGGTCTGCCGGTCTCAGATATATATATATATATATATATATATATATATATATATATATATATATATATATATATATATATATAGGTGTGTGTATGCGTGTGTTAATGTGTTTGTTACTCGTTTTACACAAGTATGCTGAAGTTTCTAGGTCCAGCTAATACTGAGAGGCGGAATATTTTCTGATTTCTAATTTGAATCTAAACCCCTTTCATCCTCGAATATTTTTCGTTATAGTCGGCTTAAAAAAGTGTTATTTACGTAACGCATATATACAGGATTTGATCGCAGTGTACGATTGTATAATCCAAATATTATTCCGATTGTTTAGAGACAATAATCAATTACTATATCTGTCACGAGCCGCTTAGGGTGGCATGAAACACATGTGTATATGGGTTAATTGTAAAGGAATATTTATGCATATATATATATATATGGATTGGACTAATATGCGCGATACACAATGTTGTTAAATGATTGCCCCTCGCCCCACCAAGAAAGATGCAGTGATATTTATAGTACAAAAAACCTGATACATAAATAATGGCGCCCGCAAAACAGATCTTATAAATCATTTGAAAGCAGCCAGATTTGATATCATAAATCATATTCAATAAATGTCATAAACTGTTATACTAAGCAAATGTTGATATCCGTTACAGACACGGGGAAACTTCCCAATTCTCGACTGCGCATGTCGATATCTTTAGCAGCTCAGGCTAATAGGTGCTGACGCATATTTAAAAGTCTGCAATGAGTCAAACTTGGGCTGGCTTATCTTAGATGCCCGTCATTTGCTGACGCTACCTGTCTCGTATTTACACCGAGCCGTCTCTCTTTGTGTCACTATATATATATATATATATATATATATATATATATATATATATATATATATGCATAAATATGCCTTTACAATTAACCCATATACACATGTGTTTCATGACACCCTACAATTATCAGTAAAAGAGAAGAAAATCTATGCCGGTCATACGATTCGAACTACAATATGAAAGTCATATTTGAATTAGTCAGAGCGTGTACTGTTGTGCTTAGATATGGATTAGTAAATTAACATCGAAGTGCCAAATTCAGCGGTCATATCAGCAGGTCGCCAGGAAAACTCAATAGGCGGGCTTAGAGTATTGCACACACACACACACATATATATATATACATATATATATATATATATATATATATATATATATATATATAGATATATGTATGTATATATATTGATATATATATATATATATATATATATATATATTGATATATGTATATATGTGTACATTCATATATTTATATATATATATATATATATATATATATATATATATATATATAGTGAGAAAGTGAGAGAGAGAGAGAGATATTAATAGATACTTTAATATATAGTGTATATACTTGAACACGACATAATGCTCTTCATTATCTCCCACTGTCAGTCTCTGTATGTATATTAATATATCTCTCTCTCTTTCTCTCCCTCTCTCTCTAACTCTCTCTTTCTCTCTCTCTCTCTCTCTCTCTCTATATATATATATATATATATATGTGGGATTTATATATATATATATATATATATATATATATATATATATATATATGTGGGATTTAATATGAAAGAGTTTCAGACCAAATGTCATAATGGTTAAGGAAATTTGGAAAAGTGGAGTAAAATACTAGAAAAAATAAAGTCACGAACAGGTCATTGTACCTCGGCAAAGATATTTCGGCTTTTGGTGTCGACCGTAGTCGTTTTGGAAAATAACTTTATTTCGAAAAACTCAGCTATTTATCAACGGCTGAGTTTTTGCTAATACACTTAGCATATTTTTGTCTGAAGCGATTTCCATAAAAAAAAGATGTCATACTCGGAAACAGTAGACAGTTACTATGGTTAGCTCCTCTTTCTCTCTGCCTCTCCCTATATATATATATATATATATATATATGACGTCGCTAGCTTTAAATGCATCGGTCCTTTCATTAAAGTCGAACGCTGTATGACGTTAAGCCGCCGTATTAAGTGTTAACATTATCACCGTTCATTCGCCGTTCAACGTTGGCCGAGTGTTTAAGGTGTCGGATTTGATTTGCAAAATACTCGTAATCCGGGGGTTCGAATCGCATGACCGGTAGTGAATAGTCATATCTCTAGGCTGATGAGTCCCGATTATTAAGTACGAAACGTATATGTACATAAATAATAAACAATAACAAATATCATATATATATATATATATATATATATATATATATATGAATAAATAAATGCACACACCCACACATCATCCAGAGATGGTGGTTTCTCACTCAGGCGCTTGTGTTTTTAGACGAGACACTGCAGTAATTCGTGTATTCTATTTTATTTTTGAAGACTTATTCTTCTTTGTAATAGCATCAGTCGTAAATCTTATTAATAAAATAAACAGAATAAACTGAGTGTCGTGTTTAACAATCTTCTGGATGTTTTCTTTTCGCTTTACAATATACCTTAATACAAGCGTAATGCCCCCATTCTATCCTTGACACGTTAAAGAGTTGCTAACTCCCCCCCCCCCCCAAAAAAAAAAGCGACTGCTTTCTCTATTAACCGATTCAATAAAAAGATAAATATTTGAACTCTTCATTCACTAATAATCTTTGGCGTTTTTTTTTTCATTTACGTAACTGGTTCGACACCTTTAATAGAAAATTACGCTCGCTACTTAACTTTTACATCAAGGGGTAATTTCTGATTTTTCTCTATTTTTACACAGACGCATCTAAACCTGTCTACAATATGAAACTTTATTACAAAATAATTATCAACGAAAACACATGATTTTTTTTTAAAAATCAATGGTTGTTTTATTTATTCATTATATTTTATGTCCAATTTTTATTGTTTATTTACACTAAATTTGTATTTCTTAATTCTTCAAGATTACACTTGTCGTGTGTTGTTTGATATGTATCAACTCTATGATTGTTTTATTGCCAAATCACTGGCATCGTTTGGAATCTCGTTGTAAATAGAATTTTAGACAACTGAAGAATCACGTTTTATTCGATTTCGATATTTAATCATATTTTAAAGCAAGACCACATGATCATCTAATCAGATATATGGGTGTTTTTAAAGAAATATATTAAAATTATTCAGATAAAAAATATTAAGACGCGTAACGGCACACCTGTATATGCTATTAGATCATTAAGCGACCTCACGGTAGTAGCACTGATATGCAGAACTGATAAGCAATGAGTAAGTTAACTTCAAATCGTAAACACCATACTTACTTTTACTATTACGTAGACATTTATAATTCTAACTTTAGTTTCACACACACCCTTGTAAATATCTTTACATCAAGCCCATACTAGTATGTATTATAACTTTACTATTGATCGATCTGAAAACTACGTTAATTCTGTGAATTTTCAGACACAATTCTAATATTCAAAGTATATAAAATATTATTAATAGTATTGGAATAATTATTGTCAATGCGATTGTTATACTCGCAACGTTTCGGCCGATGGCAAGTTCGAAATTATTACTGTTTATCTTTTGGAATTTGGGAATCAAAATAAAACTTGGCTCTATGTATAAAATGGTCTAATCGCGTTTATGTATCGATTTGTTTTCATGATAATCGCTCAAAACTATGCATGAAGCCACTTGATGAAAGGACTGTACAAGATCGAAACATCATTACTTCATAGACATAAGATACCTATTTACTTAAGTCTTGAAAAGAGCAATGCCATAGGTAAGAGCAAACAGTCAGCAGGAAGAGAGTTCACCTATATTAAAGTTCTTGGAAAAAAGCTACGGGAATAGGAAGTTGTGTTATAATGAGTTATCAAAACAGCGAATTGGCGGAGACCACTAGACCAACGAGTCGAATGAGCTTGCACAAAGGAAGCAGGGAATAGATCACATAACTCTATAGAGCACATGCCATAAAAGTATTTACACAAAAGACTGAGACTAGCATAATCACGTCTCTTAAAGAGAGGGCGCAGAGAAGAAGTTTTTGTATTAATTTATCTCATATAGGACACTTACAAAACACTTTTATTTCAAGCGAATATTGCAAACATGGCGATATTTAAAATTAGTTTTCGTAATTAACCTTCAGACAAGCTATATTTCCACGATCGGTGAATACCGTTAGTTCATTATTATATGTTTAAAGATACAATTATCCAAATTAAGCATAGACATATATGGGTGTTCGACAAATAATGCTTTTTATGCTGTTCTTTTTTTCTCCATAATGAGTTCTTAATTTGTTCTGCTTTTTAATTTTACATCAAACTATTCTACAGAAGATCCCGGTTATAAAACACATGTCGTGCGTTATAACGGTTAAGTAATGAAGGTGTGATGAATAAAAAAAATGCATCGCATTTATTTCTTTATATATTTTGTACGCTTCAGAGTCAATCACTTCGAGTTTCATCGAATGTCTAAAACATGTAGCACGGCAGTCAGTTTTAATGCGCCAATAAGTAAACTACACCCGACTCTTGACATCAAATCATGACTTTGTTTGTTTTTCCGTTAGGCACTGAAATTCTACTACATCAAGAAGTCGCTATTGACAAACACCGCCGATGTATTGGTTGATCATGTGCAATTTATTTCTCGTGTCTTCTATTTCACTTCGCTATGTGTTTATTTTACTCCTTCTTTCCTCGGCTTTTACCGATTGGAAAAGCTGTAGGAACCACAACAGAAGGAAGCGAAGGTGTGGGAGACAACAAGTTGGTATATCCGAACATTAAAAGATACTGCTGAACATTAGGAACGCACCTAGGCTAATGGACCCAGCCGATACTCAAGCTTTAAAAGCGTCTGCTGTTCGCAGTCAGGAGAGGCCTGATCCGTTTTAGCGTTAGTCGTCGTTGCGTGAATTAATCAATAAAACAAATAGAAAATCGAGAATCGGAAAAGTGTGTTCAGAGAAAGATGGAGAAAAAGAGAGAGATGCTATGGAGAGAACGAGAGAGAGAGAGAGGGAGAGAGGGAGAGAGAGAAAGAGAGAGAGAACGAGAGAGAGAGAGAACGAGAGAGAGAGAGGGAGAGAGAACGAGAGAGAGAGAGAGGGAGAGAGAACGAGAGAGAGAGAGAGGGGGAGAGAGAGAGAACGAGAGAGAGAGAGAACGAGAGAGAGAGAACGAGAGAGAGAGAGAGAGAGAGAGAGAGAGAGAGAGAGAGAACGAGTGAGAGAGAGAGAGAGAAAGAGAGAGAGGAGGGACACGTAGTAGTGTATGATCAAGGAAAGATTAGCCCAGGCGGGAGCGCCGAGGAAAGAAGCCGGAAGTCGTTGAATGTGAAATAGAAAGACAACTATAAAAATAATATAATCGAGCGGATAAGTGAATATATAAAAAGACGAAAGAAACAAAAAAAGAAAAGAAAAATGAATCGAATATAAAAGATATGAAGGATTTGTTGATAGAGACTTTTTTTTATTTAGGAAAGATGGCGGGTTGAATTAAAATGAAGAAAGTCTGCCAAAGAAAAGAAAACATTAATGAAATATTTAGAAAGGAAGAAACGAATTTAAAAGAAAAAAAGAATAAGAAGCCAGGGTTAAAATGGCGGGTCGCAGCGGGGAAGAAGGTTGTGTCGGTGAAAAGATTGGGTCGATAAAAAATGTTTGGGCAAGTATTAGAAAATGGCGGTTAAGAAGGTATTGAGTAAAATGTTAAGACGTAAAGAAAGACGTAAGTTATATCAAAATATCAACGGACTGTGCAGGAGTAGAAAGGCGCTGTCTGTAAGTTCGAATATAGAGGTGTTTTGAATCAGGCGATGGACTGTCTGAAAATGGTGGATATTACGAGAAGAACAAAATGGGAAACTCGACAGAAACGTCGCATCAGTCTTAAAATTTGTCAAAAATAATACCTATCTATTTACACATGTTATTATGAAACACCTTCAGGTGTGTATGTGCGTTTTTTTCACGTCAACGTAAACATGGTTATTTCTAATTCAATTATTATTTAATGTATTTTTTAGAATTAATCAAATATTTAGTAAAATCAAAAACACGTTAGCATAAAATCTAAATATATTTCTAAAATCTTCTGTTTCAAATTATTAATAACAAAAGTAATCCACCAGAATGCATTTTGATTCCTTTGTAAAAAGAAGTTATCGCTTTTAACTGAACAGGGTAACTAGAATAATGAAGTACTCCGTGACTATTTTATAATTGAACGAGAGTTGGCTCTTTGTAAACTGACGAATAGAATGCTTGTTTTAAACAGTTTAGTAAATAGTCATGTTTTAAAAGTGTCACACATCCGACCATGTAAGCCTGTAAACATTTATAGAAAAATAACTGGTCAAGCTACAATGAATGTAAATAAATGTACTTTCTCACTCACTCTACCTAAATCAAAACTGAACTTCCAAAGTTGAAATTGAGTAAAGTTTCTTTCCGAGAACTTCCAGTTTCAGGAATACATTTCCACAAGACTGCTTCCCAACATATCAAAAATTGTAATGTTAAAGTCTAATGTTAACAAATTCTTGTCCAGCCGCCCTGTTAAATAATTAAAATCGTGCCTAGTTTCAACCATATTACCGAATATTTAAGGTGGTTCCTCACAAAATAACTGACAGACCCATAAACATGTATCCTTAACAATTAGTTAAAAAGTTATAACATAGAGCTGAAAGAAGGTGGTCCTCTTACAAATGAGGATATAGTTTGATAACAGCCTTGCCCACCTTATAATTTACTGACTCAAGAGTGCGTGATATCCATGGCAAATCGATTCCATATTCCATGCACACCGTGCTTTCTATTTTCCATCGCACTGGAATCGGGTATATTTTCAGGATTCTCTCATAATACTGAAACACTGCCTTTAACTGTCCCTTTCGACACTAACAGACCGATTTTACGCACAACACATATTCATCTGACTCTAGAGTACCATATTTTTTGTGTCGTCATATCTGCTTTTTTTACATTCATTTTCTTCTTTATATTTAAAAAAAATACAAAGCTTATGTATATGTGGCTGCCGTTTTGAAATTACGCCCAGATCTGCCTGAAAGACACAGATCATGAATAGGATCGAATGCATATCGGCTCGAAGCTATGTATGGAACACGTGTGATAATCTAATGTCAAAATGTATAGACAAGAAACAATAATTCAATTCTCAAAATATATTTTTAAAAACACCTTTTTGTCGTTAGCTCTACGATGTTCATCTTATCTATACGTGTATGTTGTAATAAAATTACATTCATATATGTGCCTAATATATACACTTGATTGACTGTTTAATTCTGAAGTTATTTTTTTATAATTTTTTTTTAGTGTGTTATATTTTATCGAAAATAACACGGTCCTCGATATATATAGTTAGAATTGCGAGACGCGCAAATAAAATTGACCCATATAAATAATGTACGTTTTCTGTTCAACTTTAAAAAAATATGCAAGGGTTCATATAAAAAAATAGAAATAGAGAAAAATAATGGTTCTTCTACTTTTCTTAATTGGTCCCCCGATTTATAAAATCGGATGACTTATGTTTTGAGGTATGTCCGTCCGTCTGTCCGTCCGTCCGTCCGTCCGTCCGTCCGTCCGTCCAGATTTTTCTCCGCAACCATCCATTGAATTTCTCTGAAATTTTGCATGTAGTTGTAACTTTGGTCAAGTTCGAAAGTGACATTCTCCGATCTTTGAAAAAGATCTGGTTTGCCTCCCAGGGGGTCAAAAGCCCCCAAAATGGCAAAAAATGACCCTTTTCTCCCATAACGTTTGATCCATCCATTCAATTTTTCTGAAAGTTGGCCAAAATGTAGAGGCAATTGTTCTGGATATAAAATGAGCATCCTTGACCTCAGAAAATTCTATTTCGCGCCCCCAGGGGGTCAAAGGGGGTTAAAAAATGCCCCAAATTGCACAACTTTATTGCATTTTACACTCGCCACATCGAATCACATACAGAGAGGGACCACGCACGGGCAACTTGTTTAATATTAATTGGTTCATATATGTTTTGCTTTTGTATTTGGGTTGAACTCATGAAATATTCGTTTGTTCTAAAAAAGTAATCAACCTAATTAAAATGCAATTTAAATGTGCTTTCCGTGTGTACGTATTAAACTAAAAGTGGGTTTGTTTAATTTTAAAAAAAAATGTATACACAGTAAAAGTAATAGAAGAGAGAGTTTGGATTGTTCACAGAACATAACATATATCTTAATAATAGAATCTGTCTGAACAGAACACTTCACAAGCAGGTAAATAATTCTGAATATCTGGGCAGACATATCGCCTCAACAGGAAAAGACGTTCTCATTAGAATAGCCAAGGTTTGTCTTGCACTTAATCGGCTTAGAGTAATTTGAAAATCAGCTCTGTTTGAACAAATAAAAACAACTTTTTTAAAAGCCATAGTGGAATCCATACTTATTTATGAATCAACAGCTCGGACTCTAACAAAAAAACTGGAAAGGAAACTAGATGGAACTTACCCACGGATGCCCCCTGCTGTATTAAACCTGCACTAGAAACACACCCATCTAATAAACGGGTGTATGGCAACTTTCTAAAATATCATCAGTAATTAAAGAGAAAAGAATGAGATTCGCTGGGCATTGTTTATATTTATCTACCTCCCACAAGCTAAGATGTGACACAAGGTCGGGAAAGTGGGATTAGATAAGCCAGCGCTCGAGAGGTGAGCACTCTGGCCATTAAAAAATTGCCTGGGCAGCCCCGTCGGCATTCCCCGGTAGGTGCGCCTCAGACAGTAAGCAATAAACTTACTCCTTCCCAAAGAGGGGAGACAAAGCCTGGGAGGGTGCACCTCCTAGAACTACACAGGACCAGACAACCCCCAATAGACCGGCGTAAATCCAGCCCCAAAGGTCCGGACAATACCAGTTTATTAGGCGGGGTAAGCAAAGTAGAGGTTATTGGTTGTTTGATTTTATAGACTCCCACACACGGAACAGTTAAATTAAGTCGACCCTATAAGACGTACACAAAACAATTGACCAAATATACTTGTTCTCAATTCGAAGATCTTTACATAGCCATGACGAACCGGGAATATGGAAGAGTTGTGACAGCTCGATCTGATAGATAGAAAAGAATAGAAACTCTCTGAAACGGAAATTATACACTTGTTTTTATTAATAATATTATTGTAATACATTTCAATGCTCAATGCAGATAACTATATAATTGCCTTACATTCTATTACGCAATGCAGGGGTTATGAATATATTAGATGTACTGTTGTCCTAATACAACCCACCCAATATTCATCTCCTCTGTTGTTAGAGGGATAGTGTAGTATATGTTATGTTAAAATGAGACTATTCTCTCAAATAGAACATGTTCTCTTAGGATAAATGATTTTCTGTTCTGTTTAATTAGACTATTTACTTATTTCCTCACCTTTAAAGGTTCGTGTGTTATATGTTTTTTCTTAATGATACCGTCGTTCTATACATATCATACTATTTTAAGTAAGGTTTAGTATCCGTTCGGTTTTAATGAAACCATTTCACGGGCCTTTTCCTTTCTATGAGAAGTAGTATAGTATATCTCAGTTCGCGGTCTTAACGAAGGACAGTATTGTATATGTACGTTAATTTTACTACCATAGTGCAAGTAATTACCCTCTTATTTTAAGAGGGTATTGTAGTTTACTTTTCTGTGGTCATAATACAATCCCCCAGGAATTATTTTCTCTTACTTTGCTAGTAAAATAAATGATTTTCATCGATAGAAGTTAAATAGATTATAAGACGTTTGAATAATTCGATACATTCTGGTAAATACCATCGTTTCTTATCCTCGTATAAGCACAGCCATTCCGCTAATCCTTATGATGTAAATACGATGGCCAATCCTTTCACAATTTCCTTAATGGGATGTCTTATATTGCCAGCCTTTTGGCAACGACACAAATATTACACCCATCTTTATAAAACACATGCACTTCATTTCTCAATGATTTGCCGCCACGTCTGAAAATCAAAATTCAATTATAGTTTGGATATTTCTGGTCAGTTTTTTAGAGAACATATTTAACTGAAATATTTTCCTTGTAAAGAGATTCTATGAATGTTAAATCCCACAAGCTGATCACAGTGCCGTTCATTCAAATAACACTAAATGTATAACCAAAAGGAAAACAAAACTTATCTGTATCCGATTGACATCTCCGCAATTCAATAGTTTACGTATTGGAATCTTCTTGATGCTGCAGATTGCAAGAAATAGATACTACTTCCTCTTGGAAAACAAGCGCTCTGTATTTCTTTTCAAATTAAGAACTTTTAATGCACTTTCTGACGAGCTTGCCATGGACAAATCCAACATTGGCATGATCATTTTGGTTAATTTAGTTTAAGCAAAACGATTCATGAAAAAATCTTGCACTAGAATAGAATCGTTTTGAAAATATTTTGTACGAAAAATATAAAAATCTTGGGGTTTTGAATATAAATGAACTTTGCTTACGTCTGTTGCCTTCTTGTTACTTGTTGAAAAGGATTGAGCTCAAATTCTCAGAGGTTAGTAAAAATAATATATCGAAAGTATGTGTTACAACATATATTTTCACAATTATTTTATTGCTCATCGTATTAAGTTGATCACCTGACCATCATCTTCTAACTATGTTAACTAAGGGGAGAAAACCACTTTCTCGCCTGAGAACATAGCAATTACAAGTGATAAATATTACACGAAATATATAATACAAGGTGTGAATTCTTTTGTTTAAAGAATTCGTTGTGGGATAATTCATCATCATCTTTTAGAATAAAGTAAACGAAGAACGGATTACCAGAACAAACGAATAAGTTACTCTCCTGAATATGATATGCCTTCTGGCGATTAAAAAAAAACATACACTAAATTGTACAACATCATAACACCAAAATGTCAAACAGCTTTGGCCATCATAGAAAATGTTGAGCAGGACTTGTTTAACATGATTGGTTATTTCAAGTTTAAAAAGAGTAATCAATACTCCAATCCCACGAAAAAATGAGATGCATCAAATTTAGAAAAAACAATAAAAAGTGATCTTACTTAAATAGTACCAGTCGAAAAATGTATTAGTTTTGAAACTTTTAATAATCTAGTTCTGAAAGAAATCCATAAAAACTACAAATTAGCAAATGTACATGACGTCATCACTATTAATTCAGCAGCTCTGAAATTATTGTCACAATCAATATTGATTATAGCATAAAGATGTTTAATCATCAATGCTCCAGATTTGCGTTAAATGAATCTTAAGGAGGATTTCAATAATACCCTAGTATAAGATTGCCCCCCCCCTCTTGTACATTCGACATAGTGATAATTACCAAGAGGATTCCGGACAAGATCATACCTGCTACTAAATATCAAATAACTCATGACTGGTGGTCCATTTCGGATGAAGTTATCAATTGGTTTGAGGAATTACCTTAAGGGTCTTCATTATGTTTGATATACACTCATATTATCCCTCCATATTTATCGCTCTTCTAGGCAGAGATCTTTATATAGCATTCACGGAAACAAACATAACTAGACTAGAAATAGACATCATAAAATAAGCAAGAAGAACATTAATTATCTATGATAACCAATAATTGACGAGGAATGATAGGGAAAATAATGTTTATATCACTATGATGTAAGCGGTCATTGCGAGGGAATTTGTCTGGTTGGCCTTTATATTCTGAAAGACCTCCATAGATAAGTAACACGTATAGTTCGGTATACAAGGGTGATGCACTATTTTCCGTTAACTCTGGCAATATAAACTTAGAGAATACCAACAAAATATATACGTATTTTTTAAAATATCTGGACATAAACATTACTATAGGCATAACACCATAGATTGTTAATTGTCAAGATATAACTCTAGACCTGAAAAATAAAACATATGACCCCTACCACAAACCTAATCATACACTTTAGTATGTAGTCTATTATTCGACCCCAAGTCTCTATTTAGAAAGCTATTGTCCGATGTATTTCTCAGAGAGTGTACCAGTTGTCATCATAAAAGTCATTATTCTATTTGAAAAGAAAGTATAACAATGAAATAATAGCTACGGCTGGGTATAGTGGTGAGATAAGCTATTTAAATGTAGGCGCGAAGGAACATAATGTAGACTGTAGTAGAAGAATACACACACTGTACATCATATCATAACATATGGCTATGAGAAACTATAGACCATACAATAATAGTATAAATATAAATAATAGGCTGGATACCTCACCATCACTAGAAGATACTGTAGTATCTTCTAGTGATGGAATAATACTAAGAAGAAAAAAAACCTAGAAATTCAATTCGGTTTACATGGGTTGCATCTCTTATAACCCTAAACCTAACCTTTACCCTAACCCTCATTATTGCTTAAACGTATTTACAAACATGCACACACAGTTCTCCTAGTGATAGAAGATTAGGTAAGATTATAAACTGTCAAACTATATTTTTAACATCGATTAACCTAGCCTCAATTATTTCAGGCTAATATAATGCCCAATTTATAAAATAAAAGCGAATCCAGATAATAACACTCTATGTAACTGTAGACATGAAAATGAGTGTCCTTTAGAAGGGAGATGTTTAATCTTAGACGTAGTAAATAAATGCAACGTCATAGGAAGAAATAGAATAAGACGATGTATTAAGTCGACAGAATGAAGTTACCAAGACAGATTATGAAACCATGTACATTAATTTAAGAGACCTAGTACTAAATCAGTTAATACACCAACAACTTAAGCAAAACCTGTTATGAAACTACGTTTTTAAAAACATGTAGTTCGGCCTGAAATTAGCTATATTAGGTAAAGCAGGCAAGAACAAACCTAACAAATATAAGAGATGCAGCCCATGCATACTGAAGTATTATCATATAGTTATGTATAAGGTCAATTTATTGAATAACAGACAGGAAGTTGTTTAAAATTGTTTGCATAAAACCGTATACATTATCTCTCGTCAAATACATGTATAGATACATGTGGTAGAAATTCCCCATCAACGTAAATAACAGAATTATAAACAGTAAAAAGAACATTTAGCATCATGTGACTTAACTTAACTTAAAACATACAAGTAGAATGGTAATTGTAAGTAACGTTTCTTAATATATTAATATAGAAACTTATATATATATATATATATATATATATATATATATATATATATATATATATATATATATATATATATATATATATATCTGTGTATGTCTGTATGCTTGTGCACTAATACACATTGCCCTTGTTTGTTCAGAATTTCTCAATATATATATCCTACTTTTGGAATTCAAAATATTTATCATTTGATAATTGTAAAGTATACATACATATATATATATATATATATATATATATATATATATATATATAGATTTAGATTTTTCATTTATTAAATAGATCATTCAGTGAAGACCGGGGTTGTTCCAATAAAAAACAAGCTCGATGATACTCGATTACAGAGTACAGAGCATTTATATGTGATTTTATGAAGGCTTACCAAAGCATTCCTTTCAGGACACCAATGATCACCATTAAAGATATTTTTTCTTACAAATACTATTTATTCAAATTAAATGTTTTTTCCTACACGTGTTTCACTACCAAGCAGTTACTTGCTTGGCAGATCATCAGGGAAATTAAATGTCTGGAATACTGGTTTCAACTGCCGACAAAACACAATGTGTCGTTGTAATAGTTGAGGTCACTTAAGAAGAGAAAAGGAAAAAAATAAAAATAAAAGTCAAACTTAAAAAGCAAGGAAGAACGATAAAAAAAGAAAGTCCTAGAAAAGTCTTAGAAAAGTAGCTCGTGCATTATTTCTTCCACCAAGCCAACAAGCAAATAATCGGTCCCAAATACATTCAATAAAACCATAAAACCGGAACAATGTGCGATAATACACTTTCACGTCGGCCGGTACAATGATGCATAAATCCCCCCCCCACAAGAAAACAAAAGAACTAAATCATTCAAGATACTGCTCACAAGTTACCATTCCAATCCAATGATAGTATGGGAATTCTAAATCCAACTTCTCACAAAGAAAAGTCAACACAAATGTTCGTCCGAGTTCGAAGAGTCTTATTTCAATTGTTGATTTATTACCCTTCGAAACAAACACACGACGAGTTGAATGTCAATCCCGCAGAAAACTCCCTTACATTAAGAAAAAATCTTAATATAGAAACTATTTATTCAAAATACTGTTTCTAAAAATATTTATTATTAAACCTATTCCTTATAGAAATTAATTATCTAGTGTTTGAGACGTCATTTTACATTTTGGGAAAGTATCCTTCATTTAATGAACTGCCGAATTATTATCGTTTTTTTGTTTAACGAAGCGAAAAAAGCCTATCCCGCAGAATTTATTTTTAAAAGATTATTCATATATCAAAAATACCATGTTATTATAAAAAGGCCTTCTACAAAAATCTAGTTATTATTTTAAATCATTTAAAATATTTCCTTAACGGCTGTGTCTGTTTGCAACTCTCTGTGGAGAATATTATTCTATATTCCATAAATAAATGTTATTACGGAATATCGTTATCAGAAATCTATTTTCTATTTTGAAAAAAAACAAAACTTTTTTTAATGGACCGGTTTATTTTTTTGTCAACTTTACGGGAAAATATCACTCTTACTCGTTAAATGACAAGAGACTTTATTATTACTAATTTAAAATCCCGTACAAAATACTTTTTATAAAAATCCAATTGTTTCTATTTTTAGAAATTAAGTCCGTGTCGGCATGCATGTTTTTAAAATTATTTTTTCCTTAATTATTTTTCCCCATTCCTGCCATCTAATTGTTTTATTTATTTTAATCTAATCAAAAACTAATTTAATTTAACCTAATTTAATTAAATAGTGATAGCATCCAGGTTGCTTTTTCTTATTTTTCACTTAAAATTACTTGAAATTCCCAATGCATTTCGTATAATATATCTATTTCTGAGAATAAATTGTGATTTATTATTTATTATTCCACTATCTTTTTATATGTAACAAAATTCCCCCCCTCTCTCTCTCTCTCTCTCTCTCTCTCTCTCTCTCTCTCTATATATATATATATATATATATATATATATATATATATATATATATATATATATTTTGATTTTATTCCATTAGTTGCGACAAAACAAGTTTTGTTCCATTGGTGCAAATAGCGACCAACTCATCGGGCTGGCGAAGGGATTCCTTCGCCAGCCCGATGAGTTGGTCGCTATTTGCACCAATAAAACAAAACTTGTTTTGTCGCAACTAATGGAATAAAATCAAAAAATATATATTTTGCTCTGAATTTTCATTGAGCACTCTCATAAACCCGGTTTCAACTTCCTTCGGATTCATACCCCCTGGATATTTGTAAGAAGTTTATTATATATATATATATATATATATATATATATATATATATATATATATATATATATATATATATATTTACATTCATTTAATAAAACATTCATTCTATCATTATAAAAATACGTATACGTTTTATCGTTGCATATCCTAGACATAAATATTAAGCCGGTCGCACGATTGAACCCTCGAACACAGTGTACATTTTAAATCACATCCAAAGGCACCAAAAAATAAGGTAAACTTCAACATGTTTCTGGTTAGAAGAGAAGTACACTGTAATAATATCAGTACAAGTGGACAACATAGTAATCTGTTGGTACAGTGTCTAGGGATAAACATTGCCAGGAACAGGCTGTGTATATATATATATATATATATATATATATATATATATATATATATATATATATATATATACCCTTTTTTTCATTTTATTTCAGTTGAAGTTCTCAGAAATCTATTGGCCTTTTCTGAGGCTAACACGTGATCTCTATATGACACACATAGATATTCGAATATTCCAATAATGTTCGGCTTTACCTGTCAAACGTTGAAGTTAAGCATATTAATGTTACTCTCCAATTGATCATTCAACGATTGTATAGATTTTATTTATTGTGGTTTCCTTGTTGTACCGGATTTCAGGACAAGAATGTATCTAGTCCGGTGGAGTATCACGCTAACTGATGTTACTTGAGGTAACATTGATTTTTCGTATGAGCCAGTTTATTGCAGTGTCTAGGGCATCTAATTTTTGCTTTAAATACTATGTTATTTAGAGTATTTTGTCAGGGGTTACTTGTAGGGAAAAGTATCCTCCTGTCAGGTTATCCTGACAAACCCTTGTAAAGAAAGACCCAATACACCTGATGATGGTGTCTAGTTAGTAATTCAATCACCTTAAAGTTGTGTGTATATGTACAACTCTATATTCACTTTATTTAAAAATAACTTGAAGAAGTTTCGTCGAATACCGGAAAGTACTCGTGAATGCTGCTTAAATACCTAACATATAATCCAAACAGTGCCTGGAAATTAAAATTAACTTAATCGTATGAATGTAAAAAACAATTCTTATGACGGAAAGACCACAAAAAGAAATCTGATGCTTCTAAAAAATGAATGCAATACAAACAATCATCCGATTTTAATTAGGTGTAATGAATAAACATCTGATCAAATATGGACGATTTATGGAACAGGAAATGGAGAAAAGTCCGATGTGCGTAGTGCGCATGCGCGCTCATAAATTTATATCACTCTCATCCAATGAAATAGGAATTCACTATTTCTGTATATTATTTAATCATACTGAACTAGGCGTAACAAATGCAATAAATGTGTCCGAAATGAAATAAAAAGTCTTTCAATGGCTCCTTTTTATGGGATTATCAATAAATACACATATCACACTCGTAAAACAGAGAAAATGAAATAAAAATGAGAAAGTGTCCGAACGATATACAATAAATAAAAGCGCATGTACATACATACACCTACAACCACACACACACACCTACACCTCCCCACACACCCATATATATATATATATATATATACATTTGTGTGTGCGTGTGTGTGTACATGCATTTTTCTTATTGTGTATCGGTCGGACAAATTCTCATATATATATATATATATATATATATATATATATATATATATAGACATGCATACATATATATATATATATAAAATTATATGAAGAATTTTAGAGTTAATAGTAAATTATGCATGGGTTCACAGAATACATATTCAGCTCTGGTATTCTAATGTACTTATATATATATATATATATATATATATATATATACACACAATAATATTTTTAAATAAATATTAATTATTTAAATACCTACAGAAATCGATCTTTCATGCTAACGCAATCTTCAGTGTAGGCACTAATTCTTAACGGTCGATAGGCGCGAACCTCGATCACAAATGCCACTTATCCGTAGTTGGGGATCTTACCCATCGGCCATAGCAAATTAGTTAGTTAAATGTAAATAGCGAAATCCGCGGCTATGTACCAGGCAGTATAGAGTGATCTACGAAACGCCGTTCGGATCGTGCATACAGCTATTTGTACTGCTTGTTATTAAAGCTACTCGAGAGTATATATATATATATATATATATATATATATATATATATATATATATATATATATATATATATATATATTAGAGTATATATATATATATATATATATATATATATATATATATATATATATATATATGTATATATATATATATATATTTGTATAACGTGTGTGGGGTGTATGTTGTTTTAATTTTTTATTTAAAAGACATATCATGTGCAATTATATATTACGTACATATATATTTTAAGTATTAATGTGAACAGTGTTCAGCACTTGATACAGAATTTCAACCGGGCTCATAGAAAAATGCTCAATAGAAAATAGAGCTATTTATATAATTAGTTTCATTCACACAGACATATACAAAAAAACTACATTCGCCTGTCGATGTTATCGATAAATAGTAATAAAAAACTAATCTCATCAGGCGGAAAAAAATCTTGACTTTCTCAATATGAAGTTCTGTGTGATATATATGATATTTCTACAACCTGATCGCTAACGTCACAACGTCAGTGTAGCGGCCTTGTTTGAAAAATGACAAATCGAAAATCAAATCAGGAAAAACTCATGAAAGATAACGAGATATTTTACCGGTTTATTTCGGATCTACAAACGTCTTCAGTAATGTTCGTTGATGCGAACGAAACCGGTAAAATATATCGTTTATTTTATGGGTGTTTCCTGTAATTAACATTTATTTTTTTCCAGTTTTTCTTTTACACACATCTTGTTTTTCACAGCATTTAATTTTAAGATATATTTTCATTTTAACCTCATATATATATATATATATATATATATATATATATATATATATATATATATATATATATATATATATATATATATATATATATATATATAAAGCTCTATTTGATATTGAGCCCTTTTTATAAACCCGGTTGAGATTCTCTGGATTACTACGCTGCGGATGTTTTTACCTGGAGTATTACCATCATTATATATATATATATATATATATATATATATATATATATATATATATATATATATATATATATATAAATAATATTCCATGCAATGTAAACATCCACAGGATTGTGATCCAGAGAATTTTTACCGGGTTTATAAAAAAAGTGCTCCATATCAAATAGTGGTTTTATATATGATTATTTTTATTTACACAGACATGCACAAAACTGCTACATTGGCAAGTCGATGCCACCGATCAACAGCCGTTGAGATCTCATCAGGTATATTTATAATCCAATCTAAACCTTAGATCATATTTGGAAAGAATCTTTTTAAATATATATATATATATATATATATATATATATATATATATATGATTTAAAGTCGAATTCTAGCAACCAACATATTTTTATGAATGAGCGGGTTTCTAATTAAACCACTTTTGAACAACGGATCTACATTTCCATATTAATAAATGCGTTCGCGGCAGAAAATGAGAAAAAAAAAGAAGAATTTTAAACGGTTTCTGTTTTTATTTTTCTGATGTAATTTTATTAAATAAGATTTAACAGTTCCCGGTTACTTTAAGTAGAAAAGCATTTCGTTTAGTGCAACGGTAACTTTGAGTCAAGGTTGTCAAATGAACTTAACTGATAACTCCAGATGACGAACCCCTTTATTGTCGTACATTAAGTTCTTGGTGACTGGTAACACAGCTTACAACCATTAGAAACCAATAATTCAATAGTGAACTGTGTGGCAATATATTTTCTCAGACACCGCTGTGACAAAGCTCCTGACAGTAATAATTATAATACTAATAAGAATGTGGCAAAGAGAAACAACTTATATTTAAGCAGTATTCTTTAAAAAACACCTGCTAAAATGTTAGCGATTAGATTTGCCTGAGTGTGTAAGCGGTGATAGGGCGAAATATTTCACCTTTTATATTTTAACAGTTTTAATGCAAAACGCGATAAACGCGATATATATATATATATGAGAAAGTAAGGATGAGAGTAATCCGACGTATTAAGAAACGATCAAGGAAAAACCAAGTGATATTTTTTATATATTTATCAACGTTTCGCCTCGGAATGATAATTTTAAGAAAAATGTCACGCAAGTACATCGAAATATTTGGTTGAAGTGATAAGGAAAAGTAGTAGTCGTGGCTACTGTCAGTTTGGCCTTTTGGCTAAGATCAAAGTGTAGTATCTGTTCCGATGGATACTGCACCCCATAGACTGGTATTGTCTTGGCCTTCGAGGCTTGATTTACGCCGGTGTATGGGTCTGTCCTGTGCAGTTCTAGGAGGTCCACCCTCCCAGGCTTCACCTCCCCTCTTTGGGGGGGGGGGATAAGTTTATTGCTTACTGCCTGAGGCGCCCCTAACGGTGTATGCCGACGGGGCTGCCCAGGCAATTTTTAAAGTCCAATTTCCCGACCCGACCTTTGGTCACATCTTACTTGTGGGAGTAAGATAAAAAAACTGGCCTTGTGCCTAACTCCTGGAGAGGAGTAAATCAATACTGTGAGCGCTGGAGGAGGGTCCAAATATCGTGGAATATAAGAAACAACTCATGATTCGATATCCTTTAGTAGATGGACCTGGATGGGTCTGAAAGTACTTGTGAGACAAATGCATCAGCGAATTCCCCTTCGAAACTATGATCATGATTCGGACTATTGAAAGGATCTACCAAATGATATCTAAACATGAGTTGTCTCTTATATTATAAATTACTTGCCTGCAAGAGAAGATGCTGCCTTGATATATATATATATATATATATATATATATATATATATATATATATATATATATATATACTTGTGTGTGGGAGTCAATTTTGTAAATAGTTTCATGGGCAGTCAAAGCAAAGAAAGAATGTGAAAGCATAAATCACGAACCATAAAACGACGCTAACGAAAATGACAAGGCGCAAATGAAAGAAAAACTGAGGCATAATAAAAATCGAAATGGGAAATGATTGGCAAAATCTTACCCACGCATAGAATAAGATGCAAATAAAAAACTGAGCTGACGATTAATACATGCTGAAAACAGAAATTATATATCGCAAAGTACACACAGTCATACACTCATATATATATATATATATATATATACAGGGTGGGCAAAAATAAGGGTCCTATTTTTTAAAATTCATAACTTTTTTATTCATTGATTTTTTTAAATTTTTTTTTTTAGAATAAGTAAAGGACCCCTTCCGAAGCAAGCATGGGCCGTATTAGCCCTAAGGAACGTACCCTCATTTAGAAAACATTATTTTTGCTTAAAAAACTCAAAACAGTGTAAAAAACAATACTTTAGTTTTTGTAAGTTTTAAGAAGTGTTTTTCGGCTAAAATTTGTTTTGTTTATTTCAAATAATTTCGGAAGGGTCAGTCTACACACACATAAAGTTTGGTGAGTTTAACTTTTATTTTGTGGAAGTTATTCAAATTCAAGTTATTCAAATTTAAAGATAGGACCCTTATTTTGGCCCACCCTGTATATATATATATATATATATATATATATATATATATATATATATATATAATATATATATATATATATATATATGCTAAAAACTAAACTGGGCAAGAAATTCCCGAATCTGATTGAAAAACACTTCCCCGTAACCAATCCCCTGCATACAATATTCTTTAAAAATAACCTAAAGTGGTCTTACAGCTGCTGCGAAAACCTAGAAATAAAAATTAAGGCATACAATAATAAAATACTAAAAGAGAACAGAAGAGAGGAAGAGGAAATAAACAAATTCCATAAAAAAGTGACAAATTTAGCAAAAATAACACTATGAACAAAATAAAAGCACTGCAAATAGAAATTAACAAAACCATAATGGCAATCACGCGAATAGAAACTCAGCAATGAAGAGAAAATATGTGACTGTATAAATCGTACACTTTGTCTACTACAAAATAAATACCTACCGAAAATATCGTATACCATGCCACCGTATTTGCCAATGAAAGACCGTTATACGTGGGTATGACCTCCCTATATTTTAAAACCAGATATTACGTCCACAACAGCACATTTAAAAACAGAGAACGTCGAATGAAAACAGCACTAGCAAACCATTATTGGTAGGTCAAAAGGAATGAACGCTCACCAATAATTAAATAAAAAAATAATACGACAGACAAGCACATGTAGAAATTTAGACGACCCATGTAAAATGAGAAATTGATTATGTCTGAATGAGAAATTTGAAATCCAAAACTTGTCACGGCCATACTCGCTTACAAGTTGGACTGGTAAAAAAGAATATATAGCTTCCTGGTAGAACTGAAATCCCGCTCGATTTCCAGCAATCACCGAGGTTATACATCCGACTTTACAACTGTCATATATTCAACGGGTTGTCGCTCAATCCAGGGCTGTTTAATTAATCAGTTATGTTTAGGACATCAGAGTACATGTGAATATGCGTATTATCTTCTTATGGTTTACTTCGGAATCCCCATAACTGTATTCTC